>JAJEJO010053458.1:38968-63839 GCA_020662805.1 Glaucomys volans
TTTATTATAATAAAGAGAGGTAAAACTAAATGGGGATACTGTATGAAGCCACTAGAGACAAACAGCCCTTTAATTGACACTGGAAGCAGATAAAGCATTTCAACAAATCAAGGATGCCCTGTTGTCAGCCCCAGCCCTGGGGCTTCCAGATGTCGTTAACCTGTTCTTTCTCTATATAGACGAGAGTAAAGGAATAGCAAAAGGAGTCTTAACTCAATACCTAGGCCCCTGGAGAAGACCAATAGCATACCTGTCAAAAAAATTGGATCCGGTAGCAGCAGGCTGGCCCCCATGCTTGCACATGATTGCTGCCACAGCCCTCATGGTAAAAAATGCTGATAAATTGACTATGGAACAAGAATTGCATGTAATCACTCCACATGCTATTGAGGGAATCCTGAGACAACCTCCAGATCGATGGCTCAGTAAAGCCCGGCTCACACATTTTCAGAGCCTATTGCTTAACCCTCTCAGGATTATTTTCCAGGCACCTCAGCACTCAATCCTACGATGCTGTTGCCTGGCTCTGACATGGACACACCCTTACATGACTGTTCAGAAGTCCTAGCCCAGGTTCATGGGCTTAGGGAAAACCTACGAGATCACCCACTGCCTGATGTAGATGCGGTATGGTTCACAGATGGAAGCAGCTGTATACACCAGGGTCAAAGGTATGTGGGCACAGCAGTAATAACTGAGGCAGAAGTGATTTGGGATGAGCCCCTGCCAACAGGCACATCTGCCCAGAAGGCAGAACTGATAGCCATGACTAAGGCTCTAACGATGGGAGAAGGCAGAAAGTTAACTGTGTAGATGGACAGCCGTTATGCCTTTGCAACCGCCCATATTCATGGGGCTATTTACAGGGAAAGGGGAATGCTAACTGCAGAAGGAAAATCCATTAAAAACAAAGGAGAAATTATGTCCCTGATAGACGCCCTCTGATTACCCAAGAAATTGGCTATCGTCCACTGCCCAGGGCATCAAAACCAACCGATCCAGTATCTAGGGGATACTGCCTAGCAGATAAGATGGCGTGAGAAATAGCACTCAAGAGAGACTTTATTATGGTTGCTCAACTCCAAGACCCTGGTCCATGAACCCTTCCAAAAAATCCAACTTACACAGAAGAGGACTTATCATGAATTCACCAGCAGCCCCTAACCCAATGCTTAGACGGGTGGTGGAAAGACTCCGAATGCCATATAATACTTCCAGAACTGTTGGGACAGAGAGTATTGTGCAGGCTCCACCAGACCACCCACACGGGGACAAGAAAATTACAGGACTTGATGCAGCGAGCAGGAATTAGAGTTAAAGATTGCAAAACAAGATAGAACAGATCGTCAAAAATTGTAGGGTCTGTAAGTTAACAAATGCAGGACATAGCAAGTGGGAATCAGGAACTAGATTCAGGGAAGACAGACCAGGGGTATATTGGGAAGTTGATTTCACTGAAGTAAAACCTGGAATATATAGATATAAATATTTATTACTTTTCATAGATACCTCTTCAGGATGGGTCAAAGCATTTCCCACCAAATGAGAAATGGCACAAATAGTGATTAAAAAGATTTTAGAAGACCTCCTGCCAAGGTATGGATTTCCTGTTAAGATAGGGTCAGACAATGGACCAGCTTTTACTTCACAGGTAAGTCAGGGGCTATCTTTGATGCTTGGGGTAAATTGGAAATTACATTGTGCATATCGACCCCAAAGCTCAAGACAGATAGAAAGAATGAACAGAACTTTAAAGGAGACCTTAACCAAATTAACCATGGAGACTGGTGGTAACTGGGTGGCTCTCCTTCCCTATGCCCTATATCTGGTGCGTAATTCTCCCTATAAGATAGGACTTACCCCCTATGAAATTATGTTTGGGACTCCTCCCCCAATAATCCCTGATCTAACCAAGTGGCTCCTAAAGGAGGAAGAAATAGATGATCTTGAACTTTTGTTTTCCCTCCAGGCCCTGCAGAGGGCCCTTGGACAAATTTGGCCAAAGCTCAAAAACTTGTAGGAGTCAGGCCCGCCTCCTGTTCCACACAACTTCCACCCGAGTGATTGGGTTCTGGTGAAACGACACCGACAGAGTAACCTGGAACCACGGTGGAAAGGCCCCTACATGGTCATTTTGACTACACCCACGGCTCTCAAAGTTGACGGCATCGCCTCCTGGATTCATCACACCCACGCCAAGCTGGCTGAACCCCTTTCCAACATCGTGCTTCCTGCCCTAGACAACACTACGTGGAGAGTGGACAAATCCAAGGACAACCTGCTAAAGATCAAGCTTTGCCACCACAAACTGTGACTCTGTGACTATGTTCCTACTTTTGCTTTGTTGTATTGCCCTGGCCACAACCTCAGCTGCAGCTCCAGTTTCTGGAACCACCAACCTCAGCCCACATCAGCCTTATGAGGTCACCTGGGAAGTAACCAACCCGGCGGCAGGAATTCCCAGCCTGACTCTGACTGAATATCACCCCTTATGGACATGGTGGCCTGAACTGCAAGTAGACCTTTGCACTTTAGCAAATGGGGACTTTTCTGTGGAAACAGACACTATTAATATTAATGGAGAGTTGCACCTGAGTAAGCGGGCCCTTTTAGACACAGTTAATGGGAGAACGAGAAGCTAATCAAAGCTGGTTTGAACCTGGTTTAACTTTTCCCCTTGGTTAACTACTCTAGTATTCGCTACCATGGGACCCCTAATACTGTTGCTACTAGCTTTAACTATTGGACCATCTATAATTAATAGGTTAATTACTTTTGTTAAAAATAGGATAAATACAGTGCAGCTAATGGTGCTAAGGGCCCAATATCAGCCCATTACGCAGCAGGAATTAACACTATAGAGACCCAAGATTGGCTCTCTGAATGTTCTAGGAAAAGGGGGGAATGAAAAGATAGAAAATGTTTGCGCTTGTGTAAATGAGAGGTTTTTCCCAGACTGCTCTCAAAGAAAAAAAAAACACAGAATGTTCCCTCCCTTATCTTATCTGCAGAACCACCCGTCCTCTAGTGGACAGGCTGACCCCAAAGAACACTGTAAACCTGCTTATCTTTCATTATAAAAACCCTGCTTCATTTGAGCTTGGGGCCTCTTAGCGTCACCGGTTGCCGAGTGCGCGGAGGTCCAAGCTCGAGCTGGCTAATAAATGACTCTTTGGTGCTTGCACTGATCGAGGTCTCTGGTGGTCTTCTTGGGGGTCCTGAGCCACAGGGCACAACAATATAATACATTAGGAAAACAAACTACCTACTCTGACATTTTATAGAAGCTACTGTTAAATAAAAATATTTAGTTTTTTATATTCGTGTAGTAGAAGGTACATTTATAACTTTTCTGAGGCATAGTTCCTTATGTTTTTACATATGTTCCTACTACATTATAAATCTGTATGTTTTTTAAATTATTGCATCTAGACAACTTTAAATGTTATTTCTTGGCTTGTGCAAACCTAATATCTGCCATTTATACTAAGTATTTGTCTTTAAAAGAAACTAAAAAGCACATAGATGTAAGCTTAAAATTAAGCACATTTATTTTTAAACAAAAAAGTACTGAAAAGATAAATTGTCATTAAGCTGTTGATTAATTTGAGACTATTCACTGTTTCTGTTTTCCACCATTTTACATATTTAGCTTGTTGTAAATATGGTTACTTCAACAGAACTTATTTGGTTTTTAATAAATGAAAACCTGAAAATCTTATAAGAAAAAAAGAAACTGATAAATATTTGCCTTGTTTCCTTGAGTACTGATATGCAGTCTGCATTATAGGATCAGAAATTGATAAAACAGCTACATTTTGGCCTTTAATATTGATATTCTAGCATAGAAAACAGATAAAATATTTGTCCTGTGAACTTTGATCATGACAATTCAAACTACAACATCTGATACTTAAAAAGAGTTGCCCTTTTGCTTTCATTTCCAATAATATCATATTGATAACAAGGCATTTAAAAGTAACAATGGTTTCCTTGTGGTGTCTATTAGTGATACAGCATCCACACTATTACAATTAGAACTCATGATTCCTCCCTGTGGCCTTCAGTCTCATATGATACCTGTATATACATCTAAAATTAATAAAAGAGCCGCCCTGTGATCCTTAGTACTATCTTCATATCCATACTCTAGCATGGAAAACTCATGTAATAGCTACGATGAGGCATTTAGCATTAACATTCTATCCATATGGTGCCTCCTAATGTAATGTCATAGCCCTATATGGACTTTAATATTAAAATAATATTCACACTAAAGAATGTAAAATGAATAAAATGGTTGCCCTGTGGCTCTAATATTGTTGTTATATTCATGTTTTAGCATGTAAACTTATTATAATAAATTCTTCTGGGTTTATACAATTGAATATCAATATGCAGAATGAGAAACTAATATAATGGTTTCCCTGTGGACGTTAATCTTAATATAATATCCAGGCTGTACTGTCCCAAACCAATGTAATAGCTGCATTGTTGACTTTAGTACTAAGACAACAATCTAGTTTACCTGCCTTGTGTTCTTTAGTATGAATGTCTATAGTATAACATCAGAAGCTGATAAAATAGCTGTCTTGTGGCCTTATTACTGATATGGTATCCATAATAGAGCATGAGAAACTGATTAAAATCTGAATTTGGGCCTTCAATACTTATGTGATATTCATATTACAGCATCAGAAACTGGTAAAGGGCAGCCCTTTGGCTAAATCATATTGATAATATAGCATTTAAAAATCATGTAATGAGATGGACGTGGTGTGTGCACCTGTAATTCCAGTGGCTCAGGCTGCTGAGGCAGGAGGATGGCGAGTTCAAAGCCAGCCTCAGCAAAGGGGAGTCACTAAGCAACTCAGTGAGACCCAGTCTCTAAATAAAATGCAAGATGGGACTGAGGATGTAGCTCAGTTGAGTTCAATCCCCAGTTCCAAAAAAAGTAATATAATGGTTTACTTGTAGTGTCTAATATTAATACAGTATTCATATACAACATCTAAGACTAGTAAAATAGCTGCCTTTGACCTTCATTGCTAATATGGTATCCAGACTACAGCATTTAAAACTAAAGGAAGAGCTTCCATGTGGCCTTTGATACTAATATCTATACCATAGCATTTAAAACTAATGTAAGAGTTTCCTTGAACTCATTTCTAATAAAGTATCTAAAACTAGTACAATGGCCACCTTCTGGACGGCATCTTAAAGTGATGTAACTGATATGATGTACATACCATTCCCCATAAAAATAATATAAGAGTTGCACTGTGGGCTGCAATACTAATATCTAATCTATATGATCTAAAATTAATTTAATATAAATCTGTGGCATTTAGCATTAATATAATATCTGTACAATAGTATCTAAAGCCACAGTTGCACTGTGGTCTTTATTATTAATGATACTCTATTATAGTTTCTTTTATAATCGGGTCCTGTGACCTTGAATGTTAATACAATATTCCTACTATAGCATCTAATTTAATGACTTCCATTTGGTCTTTTTTTGTTTCTAGATACTTTTGTTTCTTCAAATTTGTTATCACAAGTGACTGAAAAAAATAAATAACTGGGTACTGGGGTTGTGGCTCAGTGGTAGAGCTCTTGCCTAGCACATGTGAGGTCCTGGGTTCCATCCTCAGAAACTCGTGAAAATAAAATAAAGGTATTGTGTCCAACTACAACTAAAATATGTATATAAAATATAATTGAATTCCTCCATCATCATCATCATCATCATCATCATCATCATCATCATCATGGCTTTAAGAGAAAACTTGTCAGATGAATATTATTGCTTCCTATTTTCAACCAGTACATAGTTGCCATTGATAAGCAGCCAAGAGTGTTCAGAATGCCCAAGAAATGCTATATAACACTACATGCCTGTTCACAGGGGGTAAAGGCCTAGGAAATAATTCATGTGAACTTACTGATTTCATCATAGCAGGCAAGTACCTAGGCAACATTCATGCCTCTGAGAACACTGGACCACATGCCCTTGAAGAAAGCTTTCCCTCCATCTTCACCAGCAATCCCTCTCCAGCAGTCAAGCATGCCTATGTACATGACGTCCCTTCCTCTGCACCCTGGCTGCATCATCATGCAGGGGTGGACAGTATCATCCAGCTGATAAAGATGTGAGTATTCTTGTGATCTGGAAGCTTTCCACTTGCAGGGTCACAGATACCAAAGTAGGCAGCTCAGTAGATGACAGTGCCCTGCACAGACACTCAACGCCTTGGGACAGACCCTCCATCCTATCAGATTTGTAGATGTTAACCAGGCAGTCACCCAGGTCTTTGAATTCCCTTTCAGCTCTGGCTTTCCCCACATCAGCTGCTAGATAGGTTTGGCCAAAACCAGCAGGATACACAAAACACGAGGATGTGGCCCCTGCAGCACCACCTGATGCCAGGTTCCCTGCAAAGTAGCACCAAACTGGGTCCTTCTTGTCCACACCACCCAGGAAGAGCTGCTTGTGTTTATCTTTGAAGGAAATTTGAGCGCCTGGGTGGGAACGTAGATGATGCTATTGGTCAGGTCACCATGCCAGAAGGACAGGACTCGCTGCTCCTTGGGGATGTGACCACACAGTCCGTGATGCCCTTGTGCTGCTTAGCTGCAGTGATTTGCTTGCTTGGTGATTTGCTTGACCAGCTCAATGGACACTACCACAGTCTTGGAGATGGCTGTGGCCACTCCACCAGCCAGGAAGTCCTTGGTGAAGGGCACAGTGGCATCTGTCATGTTGGAAGACGAAGAGGTGGGTGCCTCCCTCCTGGTCTTTGCTATTAACATAAGATCGTTACTGTGGCTCTATACTTAATAATAGCTGCCCTGTGGCCTACAGAATCAATGTGATGTCCATATCACAGCATCTAAAACTATTATAATGGCTCCACTATGCATTTAATATCAATGTTACTCCATACTGTAACATCTTAAAGGAATATTTAGCTGCCCTTAAAATCCACACTATGATATAGTAACTAATAGCTGCTGTATGGACTTTAATATTACTGTGATATCCATAGTAGAGATGTAAAACTAATAAAATAGCTGCCCTATGACCTTTAATGCTATTAAGATATCCAAGTTATAGCATCTAAATATAATTTTTTATAAATATTTGGAATTTTATTTTAAAAAAATCACAACCATGAACATTGTTACAGTTAGAGGCCCTCTTGGTTCTCCAGGTTGATACTGAGCACCCTCACAGGGGTTCCCATTGTTAAATCTTAGTTAAACAACCATTTTTAAAAGAAGGAAAAAAAACTCAGCACACTACCATTTAATTTGTTTTAATGTTCCTTCACAAATGGTGAAAAATACTAAAGTTCAGACAAGGAATAATCATAATGTTGTGGCCAACATTATAAATATGGAGTTATAAATTTAAAACATTTTCTGGTTTAAAAATAAAACTGATAATCAATGCAGCTCTATGGGGTCTGTGTCTAGTAGAGCCAATCTCTGTGTTCCTGATGGTGATCGCCTTTATCCATTTTTCCAGGTCCTCCACATCCACTTCCTCTTCCTTCACCAAAGCCACCTTGGTCCATGCCACAGCCACCACAGGAGCCACCTCTGTCTCCACCATGGCCACCTCTAAACATTCCCCTGGGGCCACCACTGTCCATGAGGCCACCTTTTCCTCCCCGCATGCCACCAGGGCCACCTCTGCCATGATCTCCACCCTGGGGTGGGAAGTGAGGTGGGAGAAAGCCCTCAGGCTTCGGGGCCTTACGCTGGCTGCATTCTGTTCTCCAGGTGAAGTTCTGGTTTCCACAACCCGGACGGGGACATTGCCAGTCCCCAGCTCAATGCTGGATGTTTCCTCCTCCAGAGGGATTCCCTCTGGAACCTTGTGGCCCTCTTGGGGGGAAGCCTCCTCTGTCTCCTCCATGGCCTCTCATGCAATCCATGGGTCCCCCAGGACCTCCTGGGCCACCTGGACCTCCACGAAGTGGTGGTGTCATCCCTCTGCCCTCACGGGGTGGCATGCCACCCCACATGCTGTTCATTGGTGGCTTCTTTCGAACAAGAGAGACTTTTAGCTTGCTTCCTTGAAAATCTTTTCCATCAAACCACTCCACAGCAGCCTTGGCAGTTGATGGGTCTTCATAGGACACTGTGGCCTCACCTTTGGGCTTTCCTGTTTCCTTGTCCAGGAAGATGTGGATCATGGGTTGCCCAGTTCTCTTGTTCATCTTAACAACCCCACACTGATTAATGAAGTCCGCCAGATCATCAAGGGTCACATTGTCATTAATCCTTGCACATAAACTTCACTGTTGTCAGAATCTTCATCAAGATCTACTGGAGGGTCTAGATCAAGATCTGGTCCTTCATCCATGGGTCCACCAGGCTTATTGAAGCCACTTCATTCTCCAGAGCCCATTCCACTGTGTCCTCCTCCCTGCCCACCTCTGCTCATGTGTCCACTATCAAATCCCCCTCTTCCCCTGCCCTGGTTATCAGGGCCTCTCATGCTCTGGTTCTCTCCTGGTCCGGAAAGTCCTCCAGACTCCTGCCCATAAATACCCATGCTACTGGGGTGGTCCTGTCAGAATGAACTCTGCCGCCCGTAGCTGTTGCTCTGTTGGCTATTTTGACTTGGAGCCTGGCTGTAGGATCCAGTCTGGGGGTGGGGTGTAACTAGTGGGAGGCTGCTGCCCATAGCTGCTTGGTTGCCCATAGGTGTTCTGCTGAGAGTAAATGCTCTGATCATAACTATTCAGCTATATAGAGGAATAGCTGGTAGAAGGATAGGATGGAGGCACGGTAACTGGCTGCATGGGGTAGCTCCCAGGAACCTGGGGATGACTATAGTTACTCTGTCCCTATCCTAGGCTGGGCTGGTTATAACCCACTGTGCTAGACTGAGGTTGACTAGTCTCAGTGGGCTTGTTACCATCCTGTGGTCTGGCAGGTGCGGTGGCTGCTGGCTGCTGCCCATAGCAAGGGTAAGCAGGCTGAGTTCCATATGCACACTGGGCTGCATAGGAGGCCTGGGTGGTGGTGACCGTAGCAGTGGTGGTGTCATAGGCACCAGTGCCGTACCCTTAGACAGGCTGGCTGTATGCCTGGGGGCAGTTGGGGTAGTATAGCCAGTGGGAGGCTGTCCATAAGAAGTTGCATATGGTCTGCCCATAGGTGGCAATGGTCTGAGCCTGGGTATAGCTGACAACAGTAGGCTGTCCATAAGTTCCATAGCTTTGCTGCCCATTTGCCTGGGTGGTTTGTGCAGATCCTTGAGTTGGCTGGGCAGTGTAAGCACTGTAGCCCTGCTGGGCTGCAGTTTGGCTGTAGGTACTGTAATACGTGGACGCCATTTTCTCTCCTTCCTCCTCCTTCTCTCAACCTCCGTCTCCCTCCTAAATATAATTTAATGGTTGCCAATTGGCCTTTGATTTTTAATTTTAATTTTTTAAAAACTTGTTCTAATTGGTTATACATGACAGTAGAATGCTTTTTGACACATTGTACACTAATGGCGCATAACTTCTCATTCCTCTGGCTATACATGGTGCTCAGTCACACAAGCAGTGTAATCGTACATGTATACAGGGCAATAAAGTCTGTCTCATTCCACTGTCCTTCCCGTCACCACCACCCCCTCCTCCCCTCACTCCCCTCTGAACAACCCAAACTTCCTCATTCTTCACTACTCCTCCCACTATGGTCTTTGATTTTAATATGACATCCATGCTGTGGCCTCTGAAAATGATATTGTAGTTTTCCTGTGGTCTTTAATGCAATTATGATATCATTGTACATCAAAATGGATATAATAGTGGTCTTGTGGCTTTTAATATTATATGATATCCATACATAACATCTAAAACTAATATAACAACTTCCCTGAAGCCTTTATTATTAATAAAATGTTTCTGCTACACCATCTAAAACTGACAGAGAGCTGCCCTGTGGTCTTCAGCACATCCATACTATAGCATGCAAAACTGGAATAATGGCTTCCCTGTGGCCTGAACACCATTATGAAATCCATGCTAGATCATGTGTAAGTGCAGTGGTGTCTGCTCTGTGGTATTTATTTCTGATCTGGGTCTTAGAGATCATGGGTCATGTTTTCCTACACACACACACACACACACACACACACAAACTTTCAGAACTACTGAAGGAATGTACTTTGTGAAGCAAAGTATTCTCCTCTGAGAATCCATGCGGTGGAAACGGCTTTGTACTACGTGAAGACATTCAGTTCAAGAAGGGCTACGAGTCACTGCGAGAAGTACACACTAAGGTCTGAGTCCAGAGCTGGGAGTGAGAGTTGGCCACCTCTTTGCTAAGTCAGACCCCAGTAAAGTGTATTTTAGATCCTCCACAGAGAGAGGTTTACTCAAAGCTAGGATGAACATAGAGTGAAAAAACCAGTGTAACACTGTGAGTCTTACACTGTCCTCAACATGTTCTCTTTATCTAATTAAAGAAACCACAGCATCATTTTTCTTTCATCACAGGTTTACCAATCATTTACTACCTGCAAGATTTTTTTCTTTGGAGAAAGGAAAGGATGGTTAAGACCTGCTGTGGTAGGAGAAGAAAGAAGGTCAATGACTGAGCAAATACAGTGTCCCTCAGAGTGAGTGTGTGAGGGGTTGATTCCAGGACTCCCCCCAAAGGTACCCAAATCCACAGAGGGGCTGGTCCCTGTAAAATGGTCTAATTTGCATATAATAGGGACACACCCCTCTATACACACCCCACTGTCAGTCATCTGAAGATGGCATTGACTGCACAACGCCACCTGAATGACATGTGAATAACTGCTGCATTATTCAGGGAACAACGACAAGGAAGAAACAAGGTGTCCTTTGGGTTTCGGTGCACAGGTCCGTTCTGGCTCCAGCACTGCCCATCCAAGGCTGGTTGGATCTGCTAGGGGTGGAGTCCCTGAGCACAGAGGCGGAGCTTGTTGCCAAGTCATGTGGTGATGGGCATCCCGGGGCAGACAGTGATTGGTGGGACGCCCTCCACCCCCCGTGGGACGTCACTGCGGAGGTAAGCAGAGAAGGAGTGGTGCACACAGAGAATTCTGGAAGCGGTGGGCATGGGTGGGCGCAGGGTCAATCCTGCAGCCCCAACCCTCCTGGAGGATGTGGCGTCAGATCTGAGAACTGACGGAGGGGTGCAGAGAGCTGGGCTGTGGGCCCAGGATGCCTGGTGGTGCCTCTGGAATCCCCAGGGACTGTACCCTGGTCTCCAGCAGCCTGGAACCGCCACTGCAGGGACGCACATGTCACCGCACCCTCCAATGGAGAGGCAGGGTGCACACCAGGTGGGGTCAGGGTGGACTGCCAAGGCAAGGAGGGTGGACTTCTCCAAGGCACAGGACAGGGGAATACCAAGATGACAGGTAGTTTTGCAATAGTTGCATTACCTGGAGGAGAAGCTTGAGGATAGGTGGGTGGGAGGGTGAGAAGGACAGGGTGCTGTCCAGGGTGTTGAAATGGAACTAAGGAAATTCAAAGTGCTAATCCATATTCAGGGAGAGAGGGTCCACCCACATGCAAAATGCACATGCATTTAAAAAAATTAAATGTTTTAATTAGATATACCTGGCAGTAGAGTGCACTTTAATGTCATATGGGATGTAGCATAATTTCTCATTTTTCTGGCTATACAGAATGCAGAATCCAACCAGTGGGTCCTACAGTTATCTATGTACACAGGGTAATAATGTCTGATTTTTAAATGTTTCCAATTCCCTTTGACTATCTGATATTTTGGTGTCCTTCCTTAGCTGATTGAATCTCACATTTATTTGTCTGAAAAATTGAAACATTGTATATATCCTGTGGGCCCCACAGTCAACAGGGTTGTTTACAAGGAACTCCTGACCAGCTAGATTACTTCTCCTTGCCCCAACAAAAACCAGCCACCAGGAGCTACCCTGGCTTTCCCGACATTCACACTGGTTAAAGTAGGTAGGGGCAGAGAAGGTTCCCCAAGAATTCAACTAAACCCTTGGAAAATGGTCATCTGCAAGGTCCAAATCCACTTCTCTTCTTGTTTGACATTTATCAGTCGTCAGGGTTAACTTTTTGATTTTTATTTGTATTTGGCCTAATTAGTTACACATGACCACAGTGAACTCTTAAATGTGTTTTTCCGTGTGTACTTTCTGGAGAGAGAACAAGGACAGCAGTTCCGGATCATAGAATGTGCTCACTCTTCTTTAAACCGCTAACAGAAGGGCACATTTAGAATTGCACCTTCCTGCTTAATCTTTCCAATGTAGTAAAGTTCATCTGAAGGCTGAACCCTGGAAGGGAAGCCGCCTCTTGAGTGCACTCTTCTCTTGGGGTTTCAAAACATAGAAGGTGAAGTACCTGCTTGTGGTTGGGTGGTGGAGAAAGAGAACTCCGGCTTTTCAGGGGAGGGGCGGATTGGAGAGGGTGCTCTTAGTGCCTCTGCCCAGGGTGGTTTCTCAGCACAGAATGGCCATCTCTCTGGAGTGTGGCCTGCAGGAGCCACCTCTTCCCATGGAGCCCTGCTCTGTGACCGGTGACTGCTAATTTAGAAGTTTCACATTCGTGTGGCCCATATCTCTGCCAAAACCCTGCTAGGGACTGGGATTACGGCTCAGTGGTAGGGTGCTTGCCTAACGTGTGAGGCACTGGGTATGATCCTCAGCACCACATAAAAAAAGGTAAAAAATATTTAAAAAATCAGAACTGGCTAGTAAAAGCCTGTGGAGGAAGTTCTTTTCCTACCTGTGTCTCACTGCTTAGGAGTGACTGTGCTCATTGTGTTGCTCCTGGTGTGTGACAGTTCCCCTCCCTTTTCTCTCACCTGTCATCTCTGCTCTTCCTTTCCTCTCTTCTGGACAAGGTGATTTTTGTCTCAGTGATTTCTTGATCACCAAGCTGTTCAGCTACTCAGAAAAGAAAAACAAAATAAATGCCTTGAAACACAACAAAGTAAAGCACTCGCCTTCAAGGGCAAGCTGGGCATGTTTCCACAGCTTCATGGAGCGTCTGCACATCCCCCTCTTAAGGAGAAAACACAGGGGGCTTTATTTCTGCTACTTGGTTTTTTTCTGCCAGTCGGTTGTATCCATGCTAAGCCAGGTGGCCTTTCAGTGAGATGCAGCAGGTGGCTGCCCTCTGCCACCCACACTGCCTCTACCCTGTTTGTTTCTGAGAAGATTTGTGCTGATACAAACTGCTGTAAACGTTTCCAGCTGTATTAGAGACACCACAGGGTCCTGGTGACCAGAGAGAGGACTTTACATGGATAGGCCATTCTGCCAGTGTGTGTGCCAGAAGGCTGTGGGCTTGGAAAGAAAGAGCAAACGAACAAACCCAAGTCAGAATCCCTAACTATGATTGAATCATGATGCCCTAGGAAGTAGTGTAAGTTTCTCTAGGAAGTTTTTTGTAGAGTTCCCCATAGTAAATCTATAACTTTTAAAAATAATCAAATGCATCATCTAGCACTCTTTCATTAATTAATTCAATCCACAATTACTAGGGCCCATTATTTTCCAGGCACTTTTGTATAATTCTAGGAATGATACAAAGAATTATACAAAGTCCCTGGACTAATAGGATTTACTTTTAATGATAAAATGATACAAATCAAAAATAAATATAAAAAACAAAATAAGCAGTTGATATTAAATGTGAGGACGAAGACAAGAATAGGTTGCAGAGGTAGCTGCTTGTGCAGCACGCAGTGTGTGTGTGCTTTCACATCAGGGTAGCAAAGTCTTCATTGAGGAAGTGACATGAGCAGGTATATACATGAAGTGAGGAGCCAAGTCCTGTGCCTCTCATCTGATGGATATTCCAGGCAGGGGTGCTAGCAAGTGCAAAGACCCTGGGAGAAGATGATCTAGACTAACGTAAAGACTAGCAGGAAGCCCAGCTTTATTGGAACAGGAATTGTGGTTGGAAAGAGAAGGGGGCCAAATATTGTCAGGCCATCACCAAGGGATTTGCTTTACTCAGTTTTTAAGAAGTGATTACATATTTATTTGGAGAGATGGGGGTTGTTTGTCTACTTGTTCAGTACTGGAGATTGAACCCCAGATTCTCTACTATTGATCTACATCCCCAGCACTTTTGATTTTTTATGTTGAGATAGAGTCTTGCTAAATTCTCCACAGTAACCTCAACCTTTCAGTACTCTTTCCTTAACCTCTCCAGTCACTGGAATTGGAAGTGTTTGTCACCTTGCTGGCTGCTTTAAATTTTTCTTTATTTTCCATTAAGTTAAAATAGAATTGTAGCCAGGCGTGGTGGCGCACGCCTGTAATCCCAGCAACTCAGGAGGCTGAGGCAGGAGGATCACGAGTTCAAAGCCAGGCTCAGCAACTTAGCGAGGCCCTAAGCAACTCAGTGAGACCCTGTCTCTAAATAAAATACAAAATAGGGCTGGGGATGTGGCTCAGTGGCCAAGTGCACCTGAGTTCAATCCCCGGTACCCCCCCCAAAAAAAAAATAGAATTGTGAGTGAAAAATAAAATATCTCCATCATATTGGCCTAGGGCCAGATTTCCTTAACATGACTCCCAAAGTGCAAGAAATGAAAGCAGGAATTAATGATCGGGATAGAATCAAACTAAAAAGCTTTCTCTTAGCAAAAGAAACAATCAGCAATGTGAAGACAGAGCCTTCAGAGTGGGAGAAAATCTTTGCCACACACTTCAGATAGAGCACTAGTCTCCAGAATCTACAAAGCACTCAAAAATCTTTACACCAAGAACACCAATAACCCAATCAATAAATGGGCTAAGGAAATGAACAGACACTTTACAGAGGAAGATCTACAAGCAATCAACAGATTTATGAAAAAATGTTCAACATCACTCGTTATAAGAGAAATGCAAATCAAAACCACCTTAAGATTTCGTCTTACCCCAATTAGAATGTCTTTTATTAAGAACACAGGCAACAACAGGTGTTGGTGAGGATGTGGGGAGAAGGGTACACTCATACATTGCTGTGGGAGTGCAAGTTGGTGCAGCCACTCTGGAAAGCAGAATGAAGATTCCTTAGAAAACTTGGAATGGATCCACCATTTGACCCTGCTATCCCACTCCTTGGCCTATACCCAAAGGACTTAAAATCAGATTACTACAGTGATGCAGCCACATCAATGTTCATAGCTGCTCAATTCACAATAGCTAGATTGTGGAACCAACCTAGATGCCCTTCAATAGATGAATGGATAAAGAAACTGTGGTATATATACACAATGGAACATTACTCAGCCATAAAGAAGAATAAAATTATGGCATTTGCAGGTAAATGGATGATGCTGGAGACTGTCATGCTAAGTGAGATTAGCCAATCCCAAAAATCCAAAGGCCAAATGATCTCTCTGATAAGTGAATGATGATGCATAATGCGGGGTGGAAGAGAGGCAAGAATGGAGGAAGGATAGATAGCATAGAGGGAAGGGAGGGGTGGCGTTGTGGTGGGAGGGTAAGAATAATAACAGAATGAGACAGACATCATTGCCCTGTGTACATGTATGAATGCACAGATGGTGTGACTCTACTTTGTGTACAACCAGAGAAACAATAGCTGTACTCCATTTGTGTACAATGAGTCAAAATTAAATAAATTTTTTAAAAAAGTAAAAAGTTGACAGCATATCAAAAAAAAAAAAGAAAAAAGAAAAAGCAACCAAATACCAGTTAGAGCCTTTTGTAAATAAAAGCAAAATTGATTTTTCAAGTTTTACATATTGCTTCTTGAATCTCTTCCTCCACAAAGAAGCACTTCTGAAACTTTCTCTTCAGTCCCAAAAAGGTCCCACATATGTGCCCTGAGGTAATGAGAAAGAGATCTGCTCATTGCCCTGATGTGAGTTTCAGTAAGGAAAGATGAGCAAGAACAAGTAGCTAAGAAATCATTGAATACCCTTTCACATAGAATTCTAAGAATATAGAGATGTTAAGTGGGGTTTTTCCAAATTCAGCCATTATTCTAAGGCCTGTTTTCTTCCTTGCATATTCACTTATTTCCATTTCTGACTCTCGTACATCCTTCCTCCACATTTTGCTCCTCGACCTTTGGTATTTTATACATTTGTTGCCCTCTGGACATTTTCCAGGTGTTCACTTCTTTGCCCCAGAGAAATGGAACATGAAACCTTTTTAAATGTTTTCTTTGTGACTTTATTATGTATTGATTGCAGAGCAAGAACCACTTTTTCTCATTTCTATTAAATACTATAGGCAATATTTCCATATTTATAGGTAAAAGATCTTTCTTAAAGTCAGGGTGTTGGATCAGAAAAAAAAATAGAATGACAAAGCTCACTTTAAATTTTCTTATCCATGTTGAGAGCTGATTATCAAAGCCAGAAAGAGCCCATTCTATGAATCTCAGAAAATGTCTTCTCTTGTTCTCATCCTTAAACTGTGGAATCTGAAGAACAAGATTTTGGAAAATAAACTTTCTAATCAAGCAAAGGAATAACTCAAAGCTGGCAAAGTTAATCAGTCTTTTGAAAAGTACTTGGGGTTGTGCAATAAAGATAATTAAACATTCTGTTGAAGTAGAAAAAATAAACTTTCCAAGAAGTGATATTTTCAAGATTTCAGAACATGTTATTTTGGTCATTTTCTTGAATCACACCATGATCATGTGATACTTCTGAAAGAATTAGAGAGTATGAAAGTGCAAAATAGAATCTAGTTAAAAGTTATTGGAACAATGGTTGCCTTTGAATATGTGCCTGAAACTTTCATGTGTAACTTCTGACATATTCTGCCTTGTGTATTTCAGCTTGAGTAAAGAAACTCAGGGAATTCAACCTCTCCTTTTCTTTGGGGGTATTTTTTCTGGTGGCTGGGAAGAGGTAATAACACCCAGGTAGCAGGATGATAGGCTTGTGTTATGTGGATGCTCTCCCATGGGCATAGCTTCCTCTGAAATACTTGATGGGTTTCATGTTTTAACCCTCACATTCTGCTGATCACTCTCAATCCAGTCATTGTGCAGCACACAGAAGGACAGAGGTGTTCCCAGGGGGAAGGGGATTCACAAGGCAGTGCCCTCATCCTGAGTACACCAAGCCATTTTAATCTTGGGCATTGTCTTATTTGTCATAAACTCATGCAGTTTTAAAAGAAGGAACATCAACAGGAAAAAATCACCCCTGTTGTTTTCTCTCTCTCTCTCTCTTTTTTTTTTGGTACTGGGGATTGAAACCAGGGGCACTCCACCACTGAGCCACATCCCCAGCCTTATTTTGTATTTTATTTAGAGACAGGGTCTCACTGAGTTGCTTAGGGCCTCACTAAGTTACGGAGGCTGGCTTTGAACTCTCGATCCTCCTGCCTCAGCCTCCTGAGTGCTGGGATTACAGGCGTGTGCCACCGCGTCCGGCCTGTTGTTTTCTCTTATTTTGTTGTTTTAAACTACCCATAACAATGAATCATTTTATCTAGACAAAAGCAATTTTTTTCAACCAAAGTTATGAACATATTGTATTTGTTAATTTAAAAAGCAGTTCAACAGTTACTATGGTGTTTATTATGAAGAAATGACAAAAGGGTTCTGGTGGTTTTAACAGTTCCAGCTTACAAGAGCTGTCATTAATTTCATCTGTCTTGCTCCAGGTGCAAAAATGCAGTGGATAGTCCATATTGGTTTAGCTGTGCATGATACATAGTGTGTTCTGGAGTTGCCTCAGCTACAGTAATCAAAAATAATGGACCTACTATGTTCAGGACCTTGGAATGCATGGAACGGCAGCAGAAGTGTGGCACGTAAAAGGCTTATTAGTGGAAGTTAGAGTCCATCATTGCCACACCTGCTCCCTGTCACAGTCTCTGCAGGTCAGGGCCTTCAATCACAGCCTCCCATGGAGCAGAGACACAGCTCTCATTACCAGGGCAGTGACACTGCCACTATGCTCCTTAGGATGCAAGGAGGGAGCCACAGAGTGCACCTTCCGCCTGCCTCTTATTTTAACAGACAAAATAACTTATTTAATAATTCTTTCTGACAGTGTGCAGAAGTGAATTGAACTAAGAAGGATTAGTGGATCCTCATGAAATGGATAGATGTCTTCAAGTCAGAGTCTGTGAAAATAAAAGGCCTTGAGAATCTTTGCATCCCTTCAATAATTTGTTTGATGGCATTTAAAATATTTAGTAATGATGGGAATTTGGTACTGCCTCAGAACTCACTCAGACTTCACCTTCCTTTTATATTCAGATGATTATAACCCATATTATTTTCTGTATTTTGGGAGTAAACGTAGGCTATTGTTGATAGAATGTGTTCATGGTGTACTCTGGGGGCATTACATGAATTTGCTTCAAATTGCTAGTTTAGACTGACAGTTATTTTCCCTTAGAAAGAAGTATGTATCAGAAAGGGTCTAGAAATGTAAAATAATCAGATTTTAGTAAATCCATTTGAAACCTTTTGTTTTAGCCTTTGAGATTTTACCCCTTTCACAAACACAGCTGATCATCATTTTTGTTTAATCACCATAATGCCAGATCCATTTGAAACACAAACACTTGTGGACAAGGATGTCAGCCCTCTCGTCGCCGTTCTCTCTGGTTTCCAGCCCCTGTAGATTGCCTCTTAAAACCCGTGGTATGGAGGGAAGTCACTGTGAGATCCTCATAGAGTCAGAGTGGGGTTTGAGGGCAAGGGAGGGTGTTCTGTTTTTCACAACAAACTTCTAATTGCATGTTTTCGTGTTTTGGTTTACATTGAAGGTATGACCTCAGGACTTGTGTTACAGGTGGATGCAGAAGCTGAGGACAGAGCTCTGTGGATGCAGGAATGGACAGGAATGGACAGTGAGTTAGCAAACAGGTTCCCTGACACTCTGCCCACCACACCATGAGAGACGGGAGTGCCGGAGTCCTGCCCCTAGCATGTGGTCAGAATGATCACACATTCCTCAGTGCTTTTTATTCCAGTCAAGTCAGAACACTGGCTCTTGGCATTGAGAGGAAAAATATAATGAACCAAGAGTTAAAGGACTCTGGAAAGTCCAGAAGATCCATGATGCTAATTTTTGCACAATGCAAATATGAGTAAATTTGAACATCATGCAAAACTTCCTAATGTTCACCAAGAGAGGAGTGTTTCACGGAGTCCCTCAGATTTTTATAAAAATGACCTCAAATGACCAAGGGAAAAACTGAATTGTAGTTTATTGGTAAAGTTAATTTTAATTTTCATGTCTAGTTTAATAGCTCCCAATCTATACTTTGTTCAAGTAAAATGATGATGTCCGTTTTTTAACTGTCCTGCTGGGAATTTCCAGCAGCTCTGCAAAGGAATGTTTGGAAGGTTTAACTTGCTGCTTATCCCTTTCCTTCTGTAAGCAACGGGTGGTAGTGTGATATTGCAATGCAGACAGGCCCTCGATGATCTCAACACCTGGAGAACAGGACTGCCTGGCAGGAACACCTGTAGGGAAAACAACTTCCGATATAATGAGCTACATGTTTGTGACCCTTAATTCTGAGAGGGAGAGTGTAGAGTCACCATGGCTCTGACAGCAGTCTGGATGGCTCCATTCCCTGCCCACCTTCCTCAGGGTCTCCCTGGCTTAAGAAGAGCTGAGCCCAGCTGTCCCCTGCACTTACCTGGAAGGGTTTTGACATTTGCAGTTGAAAATGGCCAATCAAGTGAGCACACATCCATTAGCCATATCTTTATGTGTGTCAGGTAGTTCATTGCTGTTTAAGTGAAGTCTGAAATCCAAAATATTTTTCACACATTCAAGGATGACTCTTTTCTTTAGTTAAAATGTGACCAGTGGGTCATCACTGGCATTGACACCCAAGCATCATAATAACTGTGTGTATCATAGAGCACATTTCTCTACCCAAACACTTTATGCTGTTGTTTTCAATTTTAGTTTAAATCAGTAATAAAGTAGCCATATTTTCCCCTCATGTTTGAAATATATTTCTAGACACTAAATTTTAAAGGGGTAAATGTCTCAATATTATACCAATTTCAGAGTTTGTTCCATTATTCAAGATAAGCTCATACCTGCTCTAAATACCAGCATGTTAGCGATTGTGTTGGGAATCTTCCCATCTCTTATTTGATATTTCAAAGCACACTACTCTCTCATACTTTCTAGAGGCAAGTCTTTAAATTTGCAATTCTTTTTTGGTCTTCAAATTCTTTTGGCACATTCACACATCTTAAATAGAGGCAAAATGTTCTTCTAGAAGTGAAGGGGAGGTCTCCTGTGAAGTGTCTGACCTTGAAAACCACCTGTTGCCTCCGGCCACGTGCTGCTTATCCTGGGTGCAGGCAGGTATTTATAAACAAGAGCTCCAGCATCTCAGTCAGAAAAACCAAAGCCCTATTTTTGTAAGTTTCTCATTTTTAAAAGGTTATTGGTATTAACATTTCTGAAGCTTATCAGCATATTCTTTTCTTCCTTAGGTGGAAAGTTTATGAAATAAAATCTTGGGACATATTTATTTAGTAAAACCTTGCCACTTTTATTTGAATACTTGATTAATGTCATTAAGTATGTTATCTAGGGACTGAGTAACTCAGTGGTGGAATATTGGCTTAGCATGCATGAGGCAAGGGGATCAATACCCAGGATTACCCAAACACACCCAAACACACACACACACACACACACACACACACACACACACAGGCACACACAAAGAGAGGGAGAGAAAAATACTGAAATTCTTGTGAATAATTTCCTATTAAATTTTATTTTTAAAAAATGGAGATCTTTTATATTCTTGTAATTTTTCAATGAACCTCTAAAGACAGGTACTTCAAAAGTGCAAACTGTGACTAGGCAGTCAGGGCCACCCACGACACTGACACAGTGAGCAATCCTGGGACATCCCTACCTGTCTTTGTATCCCCAGGGGACCAGAACAAGAGAAAAATCAAGCCACCCAGTGGGAAGCCACGTGGGGTCAGCACTGACCATTCCTGGTTATCACTCCCAGGTGGGTGGAAATGTTCAGTCAGGCAGTCTTGAAATCATCCACTGATTGACACCTCTCCTTCTGTTTTTCAGTAGTACCGATGGAGTCCATAATCAAGGAGCTCAAGTAAGATCTTCCCTACATTATTTTTTCTCACATTGATTGGCTTTAACTATCAGAATGATTTGTACATTTCAAGCCTCATGATCCTTGTTTTAGAGTAAAAAATGAGCCATAGGGCTTTCTTCACCTAGGCTCTGTCTGTACACCAAGAAGCAGAGAGGGGGGACAAGAAGGGGGACAGCCGTACTGATAATGCACCCACGACAGTCCATCTGATATTCCAGTAGCAAAGCACAGCAACAGGTTGCTATAGTGTGAGTAACTCCGCACTGCACTTCATGGAATGTGGGCTGCCACACACTTTCTAAACACCTGCATGGTTGGATTTTATACCAAGGGTCAGCAACCTGAGCTGCCATCTGTGAACCTGATTAATGGATCACCCAGATCTTAAGTTGTACACTTTATATTTTAAATTAACCTGATTAATGGATCACCCAGATCCTAAGTTGCACACATTTTATTTTAATAGTTAGATAATTCCATCAGGTAGCCACAATTGGTTCTTTTTAACCTACATGTTAGAAGGTAATGTGATAAATAGGTTTTTTGAAGGGGTCCATTTGCTTCCACCTTTGGTACCATAACTCACACCTCAGTGCTAATATATTCTGAATGTTCTACCTGGCTTTGCAGTATTCCAATTAGATTACCTTTTACAGGGTCTTTGTTGAGGTATAGCAAATAAGAATAAAATGATGAAAAATGTACCTAAGGAAAAAAAAGAAAGAAAGAAAACATGTAGATGGTATATTTTCTCTCAGGAACAAGATGATCCCCTGGCCCATATTCAAGGTTTGCTGTTGCAATTCCAGAAAGTCCCTAATTCACTAGTTAGTCCACCTTATTTTAAAATTTTTTATTTGTTTTAATGAGTTTATACACAACAGTAGAATGCACTTTGATGCATTATATATAATGGAGTATAATTCTCATTCTTCTGGTTATACATGTTCATAGGTAATAATGTCTGATTCACTCTACTGTCCTTCCTGCTCCATACCCCTCCACTCCTTCACTCCCCTCGACCTAATCTAAAGTAACTCTGTTCTTCCCTAGCCACTCCTCATTGTGAATTAGGATCTGCATATCAGAGAAAACATTACACTTTTAGTTTTTTGGAATTGGCTTATTTCACTTAGCATATTCTCCAGCTCCATCCATTTATTGACATTATGTCAGTCTTCTCTAAGGCTGAGTAATATTCTACATATACATTATATGTTTGTATATGTCACATATTTTTCATCCATTCATCTGTCAAAGAGCACCTAGCTATTGTGAATTGGGCTGCTATATATTTTTCATCCATTCATCTGTCAAAGAGCACCTAGCTATTGTGAATTGGGCTGCTATAAACATTGATGTGGCTGCATCACTGTAATACGCTGATTTTAGGTCCTTTGGATATAAACAGAGGAGAGGGATAGCTGGGTCAAATGATGGTTCCCTTCCAAGTTTTCTAAGGAATCTCCGTACTGCTTTCCAGAGTGGCTGCATCACTTTGCAGTCTCACTGGGAATGTACCTTTGTCCCCACATCTTTGTCAACATTTGTCATTGTTTGTACTCTTGATAATTGCCATTCTGACTGGAGTGCAATGAAATCTTTGAGCAACTTTTATTTGCATTTCTCTAATTGCTAAAGATATTGTATGTTTTTTCATGTATTTATTGACCATTCATATTTTTTCTTCTGTGTAGTGTCTGTTCACTTCCTTTGCCCATTTATTGACTGGGTTATTTGTGTTTTTTTGGTGTTAATTTTTTTGAGCTCTTTATATGTCCTGGATATTAGTGCTCTATCTGAGATACATACGGTATAGATTTTCTCCCATTCTGTGGGCTCTCTCTTCACATTATTGATTGTTTCCTTTGATGAGAAGAAGCTTGCTAGTTTGAGTCCATCCCATTTATTGATTCTTGATTTTAATTCTTGCACTTTCAGAGATAGTCCACCTTTCATAAACAACAATGATCTATGCATGTTCCTCAGGGTAGTGTTTGAAAAACAGAATGTGTTACATCTGACACACTTGCAATTTAGAAGGTGTGCATTAAAGTTTTACTGTTCTTTTCCAGGAAGCTGTGCTGGGAGGTTCCCTGCTTGCCTTAGCTTCTTCCCTGTTGCATATCTCATTCTGTCCCAGCCTTGGTCCACCCGTTTAAGGAACACATACTTATTAGGACTAATCTTGATGCTCTTCTCTGTAGAAGTTTGCTAGTAGGGAATTTTTATGGTCCTACCTCTGTTACTAAACTTATCATTAAGAATCATGCTTTATAAAGTGCTTTAATAAAAACAAGAGATGTAGTAGACCCACACAATCAGAAATGATTAAGCTTTTGAACTTCTTGGCTCCTTTAAAATCTACACTCATCTAAAATTCCTTTTTGGAGACTTTTATGGCTCCTGTAAAAGGACCAATGGAAATTTAAAACAATCAAGTGCTCAAAGTTTAAGAGCTGCTGCAGCACTGGGAGGTGGTTTCCTGGTCGTCTACCCCAGAAACAGTGCCCATGGCCAGAGGACCAGCACCCAGTGAACACATCTGTCAGCCCTTTAGGGAGTCAAACCATTCAGAGGGAAAAAAGAAATACCTTTCGTGATGTATCTTGAAAATAACGTGAAAAAATATTTTTTAGGGAATTATTGGTTGCATCGACCTAAGAATAAACACTAATTCAGAAAAAAAGGAATGAATTAACAGAGAAGCAAATTTATGGGGAAAATGTTTAATCTAACCTTTGTAGAGAAATAGAAATTACTATTTAAGCTTGCTATTGCCATTAATGATCATCGTAAACTAATATTCATCAGGGTCTTACATGCTGTATGCTCAAGTTGTCTTTTTCATTCAATTGTCTCTTTTAATCCTCAACAATAATCATATAAGGTAGAAACTATAACTATGCAAACTTCCAAAAAATAAAGTGAAAATAAGCAGAATATATAAATAATCCGAGGCTGCACACTAGCAAGTGATCCAGACTTCAGACCATAGGCCAGCTTCCTCTCATCCACAGTTAGCACTGCCCAGAACATGAAATCAAGAAGTAAATCACTGCTAATGCTTTTTTCAAAGTTCCACATTTTAATTTTCAGAGTTGTCTTTCAGCAATCTAGTTTTCTAAAATTTGGACAAATAATATATTTTGTTTAGAAATAATATGTTTCGTGTTCTCCTAATTCTTTTTCTAATTTTATTCATTGTACACAAATGGGGTACAATTTTCATTTCTCTGGTTGTACATGAAGTAGAGTCACACCATTTATGTAATCATACATGTACATAGGGTAATGATATTTGTCTCATTCTATTGTCTTTCCTTACCCCCACCCCTCCCCACCCTTATTTTCCTCTATACAATACATCCTTCCTCCATTCTTGCCTTCCTCCCACCCTCCCATATGTATAATAATACACATATCAGAGAAATGGTTCAGCCTTTGAATTTTGGGGATTGGCTTATCTCACATAGCATGATATTCCTCCAACTCCATCCATTTACCTGCAAATGCCATAACTTTATTCTTCTTTATGACTGAAAAATGTTCTATTGTGTGTATATACCACAGTTTCTTTATCCATGAATCTATTGAAGGGGTCTATTGGAGGGCTATTCTCTTAATTCTTTTTTTTATTTACTTATTGATCCATTGAACACAAATGGAGTACAGCTATTGTTTCACTGGCTGTACACAAAGTAGAGTCACACCATCTGTGCGTTCATGCATGTACACAGGGCAATGGTATCTGTCACACATTCTGTTATTATTTTTACCCCC
>JAJEJO010053460.1:0-72816 GCA_020662805.1 Glaucomys volans
CACCGCGGCTCCCCGCCGAGGCCCGGGGCCCTGACGGAGCGGCCGCCCAGGCCCGGCGGGCTCGGGGTCCCGCGGGCGCCGCTGCTCGGACCGAGCGGGGGCCGTCGCGGTAACGGGCCGGCGGCGCGGCAGAGCGCGGGGTCTCTGGCGGGCTGAGGGCCGCGGGGCGCAGGTGGGCGCCGCGCTGGGGGCCGCGTGCGGCGGAGGGCCCGGAGCGAGCCCCGCGCGGCGCTGCGGGACCCGAAGAAACAGGCCTAGAGAAGAGGGCTGCGCTGGTCCTGCCGCGCGAGCGAGGAGTGGGGGCTCCTGGCTGCACCCCGCGGGCACGCACGCTCCGCGAGGCCCCGGGACCCCACGATTCTGGGCGCTGGGCAGGCGCTTTCCCGCTGGGCGCTCTGCACAGTTCCCTGTGGTGCCCCCAGAAGTCTCCTCCGACCCGGGTGCTGGGGTCTACCTTCACCCATTTCTCCCGAAAGGGAAGGGATGCGCGTCCAGCGACCGGCTCTTCCTCGGGAAAACCGGGACTGCGCACCGGCTGGGCACCGAACTCTCGGTTGAGAAGTCCACACGATCCGCCTTAGGTGTGCCGAAGACGCATGTCCCTTTTGCAAAAGCAAAGTTGCACCCTTTGTTTACCCGTTGTGGTTCCTGTTGGAAACTGCTTATGGTTTTGCTACGGTGAGCCCTCCCTCTTGGACCAGGGTTTCCTCAGGCAGGTGGCTGGACAGGTGGCTGAGAGCAGCTTGGATCTGTGGGGCAGCCCCGGCAGTTCCGGCTGGCACGGGCTTTCTCATCCTGCTGCAGTGCGCTTTCCCTCCAGGGCCAGTCAGTTCCTTTACTGTGGGAGCCATTTCTTGCCTTATCTTCGTCAGCCTCCAATGCCGGAATCGGGGAGCCTTGGGTCCTAACATGTTAAAAACAGGTTTGCGCTCCAGTTATTTAGCAAATGGGTATCAAAGACCTATGCTGAACCAGGTATAGCGGTGATAGTTGTAATGATAACAGCGAGAACAATAGCAGATAACAGTTCTCCCATGCTTACTATATGCCAGGCACTTTTCTTGGGTTAGCTTTAAGCACTTTACATTGATTAACTCATCTAGTGATAACCCATTGAGTTGGTGGTATCCACATCATTCTGATCTTATGTAGTTGGAAATTGGAGAGGTTAAGTGACTTTTCCAGGATGTCACAAATAGTAAATGTGGATCTGTATTTGAACCATGGTCAGGATCCCGAGATGAAAGGCATTTTCACCATTGGAGGGCCCCCAGTGTAGCAGTGAGATGGTCAGCACAAACAGGGTAGCAAGTGCTGTGGTATCTCAGAGGACAGATTCTGACTTCCCTGGGAGATAGGGATGAAGGGGTCCTTCTCAAAGTGGGGTCTCAAGGAATAGAGTTTGTCAAATTGGGCAGGGAGAGAATGGGGTTCCCCATATTTGAATATTGTGTGTAAAAGTTTAGGCACACCTGGGAATAGTCAGAAGTTGAATCAGCAGATGGATCAGGTTAAGTGGAATTTGGAAGAAGCTGTAAAGGTAGATCAGGGCCTCATTTGAAGGGTTGAATTTTTTTTTTTAGTTGTCAATGGACCTTTATATGTGGTGCTGAGGATTAACCCAGGGGATCATACATGACAGGCAAGTGCTCTACCACTGAGCCACAATCCCAGCCCCGAAGGCTTGAATTTTTGGCCTTGGGCAAGAGGGAATCACAGAATTATTTCAGGCATGGGAGTGGTGATCAGAGGTGCTTTCAGGAAGATCTCCAAGAAGCCCTGGATGGTGCTAATAGGAGTTGCTTTCTCCTGTTGCCTGCTTCCTGAGGCAAGGTACTGCTCAGTGCCGGGTAGATCCTGTGACCTCGAAGTGTGGTTCAGATCAAGGTCGAGGTGGAGAGATTTGATTCCTCCGAGATTCCAGTGTGAGTCCCCAATTTTTGTTCAGGAGGTGTTTTTTTCCTTCTTTCTTTTTTCTTCCCTTAAAACAATAGTTGCCATACCAGCTGTTCTGCTTGAGGGGGAGTGATGGGTACAGTGTTAAAAATACACCCTGAGGGCTTGCATTTTGGAATTCGGTCACATCTGCTGTACAGATAGCTTAGGGCTGATTTTTCTTCTGGGCTGTTAGAGATTGTCAGAATGTGGGAAATGTGAAGTTTACTGTATGTGCCGTAGCTCTCTTCTGTAGTAAAGAAACCATTCACAAAATTCCTCTGGTATGTGAGGTGTATTATAGAGCTCTCCAAATGATATGGAGTATCATTCTTGGTCCAAAAAAGGAGCAGAACCACTTTAAGTATTTAAACCAGAGGGAATTTAATGCAGGGGGATGGTCGAATAGGTCCTGGAGAAATGAGAACACAAGCTGCAGGCAGTGAGGCAACCCAAAGATGAAGCAACCAGCAGGAAACCACTGCCACCCCTAAGCCAAGGAACAAAGAGGGGAAGGCACCAATCAGACTGCAGGGGCAATTGGCCAGAAACTGGGACCGTAGAGGTCCTCTGACTGAGCCTTGGGAGGGCACAGCTGGTGCAGCAAACTTCCCTACCCTTTCTGCTTGGGAACCCTGGCCTGCAAGGGATTGTCCCCTCTGTAATTTGGAATAGAGCAGAGGAGGAGGGAATGGCTCTGAGGATAAGCTGGGTCAGGACCAGAACTGTATGTATGTCAGATTTTCAGAGTATTAGTCGAATGAAAATGCAAGCTGTCTTAATTTGGTGGTGGTGGGGGGGATTCTTCTGATAGTGTTCCTCCAATTTTAATGTGCAGTCACGTCCCCTGGGGATCTTGTTAAAATGCTGATGCTGGGTGGGGTCGAGGAAGTCTGGGTGGGGCCTTAGAATGTACATTTCTAACGTTTGGAAGAAATGCCCATGGTCCATGGAACACACTTTGAGAAACACACTTGAGGCATTTTTGTAAAACTGCAAATAAACCTTTGCATTATAAGGCATCTTAAAAATTTCTCTCCAAGTCTTGAGTGAAAATTCAGTGTGTGTATGTTTGGGATGGCCATTTATTAGTTTAGTATTTCATTCATGTCTGATGTTTTCTTGTTTGAACTCTAATTTAGAGTTGAAGTAGTCCCCTCAAGCACATGGCTTAATTTGTATTTCTTGACCCAGTAATGACTCTAGGACCACATAGCTAGAGCGGAAAAAAGAAAATGGAGCTAATACACTGACTGGTAAATTCATCAGCACTTTTTATGGTATTTTAAAATTTGAGTAAACAACAGTATAATTCTGTGAAACTATCAGTTAAGAGTTTATTTAAAAGTTTCTAAAACTTGTTTTTGAATATCTGTGGAAGTGCTATATTCCTGATTTCAAATTAAAACAAGCATTTTTTTTCCTGTTGTGAAATGAATACTAGTAACAAATAGGTAAAAGGTTCAAGTTTTAAAAGACTTGAAAGCTCCAGATTTATGAGATACAATTCACATACCATACAATTCACTCATTTAAACTGTACACTTCAGTGGTTTTAGTATACTCACAGTTGTGCAACTGTCACCACAATAATTTTACGACATTTTCATCACTCCATTTCCTCCCAGCTCCTTTAACCCTAATCTGTTGTCTGTTTCTATGTATTTGCCTATTCTGGTCATTATACAAATACAGTCATACAGTATGAGTTCTTTTGTGTTTGGTTTCTTTCAGCATATTTTCAGGGTTCCTCCATGTTTTAGCAGGTTTTGGAACTTTATTCCTTTTTTTTTTGGTACCAAGGATTGAATCAAGGGGCACTTAACCACTGAGGCACATTCCCAGCCCTTTTTTGTATTTTATTTAGAGACAGGGTCTGAGTTGCTTTGGGCCTTGATAAGTTGCTGAGGCTGGCTTTGAACTCGTGATCCTCCTGCCTCAGCCGCCTGATCCTCCAGGTTATAGCTCCATGGCACCTGGCACTCTGTTCCTTTTTATTGCAGTATTCCATTGTAAGGGTATACTGCATTATTCATTCATCAGTTGATGTTTGTATTATGTTTGCATTTTGGCTATTCTAGATAATGCTTCTGTGAATACAAGTTTTCATGTCAGCATGCTTTTATTTCTCTTGAGTGTTCTTAGGAGTGGAATAACTTTTGAAGAACTGGTGGTCTGTTTTATGAAGTTGTTGTACCATTTTACTTTCCCACCAGCAGCATGTGAGAAGGGCTACATTCTCCATGTCCTGATCAGCACTCATTAGTTTTTGATTGTAGCCATCCTACTAGGGGTGAAGTGATATAAAATGTGTTTTGTTTTTTTTCCCCCCTGCGCTGGGGTTCATCCCAAGGCTTTTTGCATGCTAGGCACCGCATTCTGCCACTAAGCTACATCCCCAGCCCTGTAAAAGATCTTAAATGCTTGTATATTTTAGGATTCCAAAGCCTGACCTTTGTGTCAGATGAAGCTCATTTAGACTTGCTCTCCTACTTAGGAAGCATGTGATTGATCATGGACAGATTTCTAAACCTCACTTGAAACTTGGTTTCTTCATCTGTGAACAGGGAAAATATTAGTTCTTTGGTCAGTTATAATGGCAGTAAGTGTTAGATGTATGTTTCTGAGCGTCAGTTTCCATACTGTAGCAGAGAAATAATAATACTAGTTCTTATAGAAATGGTGATGGGAATTCATAGACTCAGGTGGGACGATCTGTGTAAAACACTTAGTGTGGTGCATGTTATGTAGAACGACTTAACATGGTGGTTGCTTTGGATTACTGCTGTTTTCTGATTGGTCACATTTTTACTCCTGCATAAGTAGTCATCTTCCTGACCATATCCTCCTCTATCAAGTGGGTTGGGGTGAGTTTCCATCTCTGGCAGTCAGAATAACAAATAAGAGCAACTCTGAAAACTAGCATTGAACGTCTTTTTTTTTTTTTTGGTGCCAGGGATTGAACTCAGGGACATTTAACCATTGAGCCACATCCCCAGTCCTTTTTATTTTTTTATTTTGAGACAGGGTCTCCCTAAGAGGGCCTTACTAAGAGCTGAGGCTAATCTCAAATTTGCAATCCTCCTGCCTCAACCTTCCAACTTGTTGGAATTACTGGCATGTGCCACCATGCCTGGCCATTGAACATCTTTTAAAAAATATTAATTTACTGAGTGCCACCATGGGTGAGGTGTTACTTTCCTTATTTCACAGAGTCAGTTGATTTTGGTGAGCACTTAAGATCCTAATGTGGTTCAATGCTGTGCCAGGCACTGTGGTATCTGGTTGAACAGCAGTGACTCCTAGGGCTACAAGCAGACAGACTTTAATAAGCCAGCCACACAGGGACTGTGAAGTGTTGATGGTGCACAGTGCTTAGAGAGGACATGGGGTGAACGTGACCTGATCTTAGGGAGGCTGCCAAGGGCTTCATGAGGAGTGACTCTTAGGCCCAGAGCTAAAACGTACATGGAAAGAACAGTGGTGCATGCCAGTAATCCCAGAAACTTTGGAGGTGAGTCAGGAGGATTGCCAAGTTTGAGACCAGCCTCAGCAACTTAGCAAGACTCTGTCTCACTAAAAACTAAAAAGGAGTGGGCATGATGGTGAAGTGTTGGACAGGACTGTGTATGGCGGGGGACGGGGTAGGGCAATGGTCTGTGACAGAAGTGAGCCTGGCATTTGACCTTGGAATCAAGAGTGGGGTCTTTACTGGGTATAGTGTCTCCCTAATATCCAGTCTACCCAGATCCTCAAATGTGACTGTATACTTTTCTCAGATATAACCAGTTAAGGATCTTGAGATGAAATTCATTCTGAATTCAGGGTAAACTCTGAATATCTGGTGTCCTCATAAGAGAGAAAGAGATGTGGACATAGAGAAACAGATCATCTGAAAGTAGTGCAAGGAATTGAGTTGTGCTGCCAGAAACCAAAAAGTGCTGAGGATACCAGTGCTGCAGAGCCATGGGCTTGGTCTCCCCTAGAGCCCTTAGAGAGAATGTGGTCCTCCCGGTCCTGTTTTTTCCTTTTATACCATATTGGGGATTGACCCCAGGGCTTTGCACACCCTAGGCAAGTGCTTTACCACTGGGCTATACTCCAGGTCATTTTTTTTTTTTTTTTTTTTATAATTTAGTTTTCAGACAGGGTCTTGGAAAGTTGCCCAGGCTGGCCTTAGCTTGCAATCTTTCTTGCTCAGCCTCCCCATGTAGTTGGGATTTCAGGTGTGCACTGCTATATCTGGTTCTGCTGATGGCTCGATTTCAGACTTCAAACCTCGAGAACTGTGAGACAATCAGTTTCCTTATTTGAAACCTCCCAATTTGTGGTACCTGGTTCACAGCAGCCCAAGGAAACTAACATGCTGGCCTGGCCCTCTGCTGATGCGAAGGAGGAAGCTGTGAGGACAAGCTCTGAGGGCTGAGGGCTCAGGTTCTGCCAAAGGACAGCAGTTCAGGGTGGGATTCCTAAAAAGCCACGATGGAGAATGGGGATGAACCAGAGGTAGAAATTTGGAAAGACTGCAGTCCTGGTTCAGTTCATTTCAGTTCCCTGAAATAGAAGTCTTCCCAGCGTGCCAATAAAGCAAACTTTCATCCTCCTTAGGGGGAGAGGTCCCTAGTTACTTTCACAGACCACTTTGTAAATTCACTGTTCTGCACAAGATGGAAAGAAGACTCCTGAGTTAAAATCAGAAGAAACAATCTCCTGTCAAGGACAGATTGACAAGGGCTGCAAACTTCAGATACAGGCTTTAAAATAGCTGTACTTGCCAGGCATGGTGGCGCACGCCTGTAATCCCAGCGACTCGGGAGGCTGAGGCAGGAGGATCGTGAGCTCAAAGCCAGCCTCAGCAACTTAGCAAGGCCCTAAGCAACTCAGTGAGACCCTGTCTCTAAATAAAATACAAAATAGGGCTGGGGATGTGGCTCAGTGGCCGAGTGTCCCTGAGTTCAATCCACAGTTAAAAAAAAACAAAAACAAAAACAAAACAAGTGTACTTAACTGTGTTTAAGGAGATGATAGACCAGATTGAGAATTTTGGCAGAGAACTGGAAACTATAAGAAAGAGCCAAATGAAAATTCTGAAACAGAAAATGTAATAATCAAAATTAAGTAATCAAAGGAAGCTCAGATTAGGCAATGGCGAAAACACTTAGTGACCCAGGGATAGCTCAAAAGAAAATATCACAAGGAAGCCTGGAGATTAAAAAATGGAAAAAATTGAAGAGAGGGCGGAGACAGTAAGAAAGTCTGATTTGTGTTTGTCACGAGAGAAGAGGTGAGAGAAAATTGTGCAGAAGCAGTACTTGAAAAAAAAATGCCTGAGACTTGTCCACAGAAGTGTTCACTGAACGCAAGAAAACCACACCTGGTCACATTGTAATGAAACTGGGAAAACCAGCAATGAACAGAAAGAGATGCCAAGCAGCCAGAGACTGAGTCCCCTCCCAGGAGCAAGAGTTGGGTTGAAGGCTGTGTTCTTAACAGAAACCATGACAACCAGAAGTCAGTTGAAGTGTAAGTGCTCAAAGAAACAAACAGAACTCAGGGTTCTTTGTGCAGTAAAAAACCCTTTGGAGATGAAGTTAAAATAAAGACATTTTCAAATACACAAACACTATGTTTTTGCCAGCAGACCCATATGAGGGGAGACAGAGGGGTTTTTTTTGTTTGTTTGTTTTGGCTTAAGAGAATAATCTCAGGTGAAAGGTTAGAGTTATTGGAAGAAGAGCAACTGAAAGGTGATTTCCGAGGAAAGACCAAGTGATTATTGACTGTAAGATTTCTGTTTGGATTTAAACTGTAGAGTTAGAATACATCTAAAAGCAACATCATGTGAGTCAGCAAGGAGATGGGGTAAACTGTTCTAGAATCCTTGCATTTCCAGGAAGGAAAAAAAAACCAGTTACCAGGGGTATGTGGTGGCCACTAAAGTGATAGACTGTGCAGTAGCTAAGCCACACTGGGAAAATCAGACTGTCAGTTCTGAATCTGAAAGAAGGCAAGAGAGGAACATTGAACAAGTAGGCCAAATAGAGAGGAAACAGTAAGTCAGCAGACTGGAATCTCAGTGTTAGAAATCATGTTGCATGTAGGTGGACTTTTATTTATTTATTTTGGTTCTGGGGATTGAACTCAGTGGTGCTTTACCACTGAGCTATATCCCCAGTCCTTTTTTTTAAATTTTTCATTTTGAGACACAGTCTTGCTAAGTAGTCCTGGCTGACCTTGAATTTATAATCCTCCTACTTCATCCTCCCAGATCACTGGGATTACAGGTGTGCACCACTGCGCCCTGCTGTAAGTGGATTTAAGTGTTCCAATTAAAAAACAGATTATGAGATGCAACGTGAAAATGAAACCTGACTGGATTATTTGAAAGAGACACATTGCTGAGCAAGGTGGCATATGCCTGTAACCCCAGTTGGGGGGCTGAAGCAGGAGGGTTGCAAGTTTGAGGCCAGCCTGGGCAACTTAGGGAGAACTTGCCTCAAAATACAAAATAACAAAAGGGTTGGGGTGTAGTTCAGTGGTAAAGGGCCCCTGGGTTCAATTATAGCACTGAAAAAAATGTAGAAGAATATAAGAACATTAGGTACTAAATTTTACCTGATGGACATATTTACAACACTGTCCTTAACAATTGCAGAATTTAATTCTTCTCTGATGCAGAGGTACATTTGTCAAAATTCACTGTGTGCTAGCCACAAGGCAAGTCTCAGCAACTTTCACAGGATGGAAATAGAGTATGTTTTTTGATAACAACAGAATTAGGCCAGAAATTTTTTAAAGAAGGAAATCCCAATGCTTTTGTAAATTTAGGCAACTATTTCTAAATAACTTAGGAGTCAAAGAAAAAAGATAAGGCTAGAAAATATTTTCGGTTGAATGATAGCAAAAAGATATAACTGATGGGATATAGCTGAAGTCATGTCTAGAGGGAAATTTAAATGCATATAGTAGAAAAGATGTGTAGAAAATCAAGTGGTTAGAAGAATAGCAACACACTCAAAGAAAATTGAATGAGGGAAATATCATTTAAATTTTTTTTTTAGTTGGAGGTGGACACAATACCTTTATTTTATTAATTTATGTAGTGTTGAGGATTGAACCCAGTGCCTCACACATGTTAGCAAACACTGTGCCACTAAGCTGCATCCCCAGCCCTTTTTATTTCTTATTTTGAGACAGGGTCTTGATTAATTGCCCAAACTGGCCTCCAACTTGTGATTCTCCTGCCTCAGCCTCCCAAGTCACTGGCACCCAGTGAGAAATACCTTTTTTTTTTCTTGGTACTGGGGATTGAACCCAGGGGCACTCCACCACTGAGCCACATCTCTAGCCCCATTATGTATTTTATTTAGAGACAGGTATCACTGAGTTGCTTAGGGCCTCGCTAAGTTGCTGAGGCTGGCTTTGAACTCACAATCCTCCTGCCTCAGCCTCCCAAGTGCTGGGATTACAGGTGTGCACCACCGCGCCCGGCGAGAAATATCTTTTTAAAGTGTTAGTAGAAGGATGAGGAGCAGCAGCAGGAGGAGAGGTAGCTGGTCAAGGAGGTACACAGAAGCCCTGTGGCAGGAGAGAGCTTGAGGGAATGAAGGAACTGAAAGAAGAAGGCTGATGTGATTAGAGCTGGCAAGGGTCAAGGAGCCCCTTTGATGGTGACGGGAGTCTGGAGAGCTGGGTTGGAGGCTGTGCTAGTGGAATACTGTTGCTTTAAGATTTCAGGAAAGAGCCTGATTATAGGATATGGGTTGAAAGGATGACTCTGTTGTGTTGTAGTTGCCTGAGTGGGTGCTGCTGATCCTGGCTGGCTGAGAGATGGTGGCAGCCTGGGCCCGGGTTGTGACAGGGATGCTGGCAGAATTAGCTGGACTTGAGGGAGACCTAGAGGGGACGTTGTGAGAACACTTTCATGGCTTGGCTTGCATGCTGGGGAAGAGAGGCTTTGGGGTTTGAGGAGGTGCCGGATGGCGCAGCTCTCTGCTGAGATAGGAAGGGTGAGCGAGGTCCAGTGACGACCAACTTTGGGAGTTGGCTGGTGTGGGTCCACTGTGCACTGCTGTGTGCTCTCTCCCGGATCTCCCTCCACCCAGAGTCCTGCTCCGCAGTCAGGGGCAGCATGGGGGTGGTTCCCCCCAGCCTGAGATGTGGGCAGTATGACAGTGGGTCCGGGCTGGTCAGATGGGCTGTTGGCTTGGGTGGTGGGTACAGGGGGAAGGACTGGGAGGTGAGAAAAGGGCGGAGGGGAAGAAGGTCAGCCCCCAGAGGGAGACCAGCACATTTACCCCTAATTACCTCAGCAAGTGTCTCATAATTTTCCCATATAGCAGTACCATTATTATACCTAAAAATAATTGTAATTTCCAAGCACCTAATATCTTAAAACATTTTCAGATTTTCCCAGTTGAACCCAAAGTGTCTTTTGTGGACTTCCTTTTGGGAACCAGGTACCAGACAAATTTGTGCCTTGAATTTGGTGGTTTAGCCCTTTCATTTCTTTCTTTCTTCTTTTTCTCTGCCCCCTTCTCCTCCTCCTCCTTCTCTGAGGATTTAAGCCAGGGGTGCTTCATCACTGAGCCACATCCCCATCCCTTTTTATGTTTTATTTTGAGACAGGGTCTTACTAGTTGCTTAGTGCCTCACTAAGTTACTGAGGCTGGCTTTGAACTCGAGATCCTCCTGTCTCAGCTTCCTGAGTTGCTGGGATTACAGGCATGTGCCACTGCGGCCTGGTGCTCTTTACGTTCTTAACTGAGAATGGCTCTCTCAGCTCTCTTTTCCTCCATGACATCAACTTTTTGAAGAGACAAGGGCAGTTAGTTGTCTTGTAAAATCTCTGGATTTGTCTGATGGTTTCCTCTGGTTCCTTTTGCATTGTTCTCTTATCTTCCATGTTTCCTATAAACTGGACGTGAGAGGTCTCAGAGACTCTTTTAGTCACGCCAACATTCTGGATAGTTTGAATATGGGATACTCTGTGCTCTGTCCTGCATCCTGGAGGAAGTGTGTCCTGTCAACTTGTCCCTCTGCACATCATTGCCTGACTTATGTGAGACAGTTGATCTTTTCATGCAGATGAGGATTCTTCCTCTGCAGTTAGGAAGTAGTATGTGAGGTGATTCTTTATTTTTTTTAGTTGTAGATGGACACAATACCTTTATTTTATTTATTTTTATGTGATGCTGAGGATCACATAAAAGTGCCTCACATGTGGTAGGCCAGTGCTCTACTACTGAGTCACAACCCCAGCCCCATGAGGTGAATCTTTGGCACTGTGCAAATTCCATTTTACCAAATGTTTTTTAGCTTTCCTACATAATACTTGTCTGAGTCAATTTTCTTCTTTTTCTTCCTTTTTTTTTTTTTTTTTTTTTTTTGTATTTTGGGGGTAACCCAGGGTCTTTTTCTTGCCAGGCAAGCACTCTACCATTGAGCTACATCCTCAGACCTTTTTATTTTTATTTTTTTGAGACAGTGTCTCACTAAGTTGCTAAGGTTGACCTCCATCTTGTGGTTCTCCTGTCTCAGCCTCCTGAGTAGCTAAGATTACAGGTGTACTCCATTGTGCCTGGTCTGAATCAGTTTTATAAGTGTTTGCAAAATAGAGATCCCTCCCCTCTTCTATCATTTATTCCACATTTATCTGTTGGCATTTTCTTTATCTCTTTTCTTTTTTTCTTTTTTTTTTTTTTTTACAGTGGTGCAGATCACATCCAGGGCTTTTGCATGCTAGTTGGTGATTTGCTGCTGAGCTACACCTCCAGCCCTCTGTTAGTATTTTTCTTTTTCTGTAAAGATGTTTTCCCACTTGGTCTGGGAGAGGGCTGCAGTTCCTCCTAAAAAAGGCAGGGTGATTGTGGGATTCTTTGTCTAATTACCTTCCATCAGAGTAAGGATTTGGTTCAAGGATGTTATCTCCAAAGGAGGTGAATGTTTCCTTCTTTTCTCTCTATTTTGAGTATCAGTGTGGACTCATGACTTCTTTCCTTCGATATTTTACAGTCAGGGACAGTTATTCTTTCTGATGCTCACATTATCCCCCTTTTCCTGGGAGAGCCCCTGAGCCCCTTTGTCCTGGCTGTCTGGTTTTTGAGGACTTGCTGTGTTGCAGTCTGTCTTCATCTTTGAGCTGGGGTTGTGGGGCAGAGGGGACAGGTGCATCCTGTGGCTGAGGGGGCCACTCCCTCCTGTGCCTCCTGTGTTGCCTCTCCCTCCTGTGCATGGCCCAGTGGTTTCAGTGCATCAGGCTGGCTGGTCTTTGCTTTCACTCTTTGGACTGGATTAGGTTTAGGATTGTACCAGCCTCTTAAGTGAGTTGGGTAGTATTCAGTGTATTAGGAGAGCTTGGGTCTCCTCTGCCTCTCACGTTCATCTGATAATTTTGTTTTGGGCAGTTCTTGCTCTTTGCAGGTTGGAAGATCGGTCCTTTGCCACTTTGCCTGTGAGCCTTCTCTTGGCCATTTCTCCTCTTCCACTTCATCCCACAGCATTCTGGGAGCCTCTCTGTTTCTTTCTTTTTTTTTTTTTTTCTGCCTGTGATATTTTCTATATTCTTCATTTTCCCCATTATTCCATTCTAGTTGGATTTTAATTTGGCTGTTGGGTGATGATTTTGCTTCTTTTTCTAATCTTGGTCTATATCTTAGTTGTCATCTTTTAATTTCATCCTGTTCTCATTTAGATGCTCCCTGTCCTTTAAAAAATGTTTAAATTTTTTAATTGAAAAGGAAGTGCCTTTCTGGATTTTATTAATGACAAGAAGCACATATTTTCTAAAATGGTCTTCCATTTTCTGTAGTCCATTTCAAATGTATGCACATATTTTATGCATAGTTTTTCTTCAGTCTTCCACCATCTCCTTTTTGTTTTGATTTATTGGTCCTTGAGTGGTTTTTGCCAGTTAGTGGTTCTAAACAGTGTTGGCTGTGTGTGTCACTGCTGGAAAAAGCACCCAGTTGCCCTTGGGATGGCCACTGTGTTTGACCAAATGCCTGTTGCCACTCACCTATCTGCCTCCTGTACAGCAAGTGGGTAGTGGCCCTATTTTCCTGTGTCCTTCCATGTAGGTGGTGTGTCCTTGAGTCGTGGGCATTTTGAGATCACCTGTTACCCACCTTTGGCTGGCTCTGCTCTTCTGCTCCTTAGGGTTAAGGGTGACTGGGTTGTCATGATGGATGTATCTCCTGCCAGTTTTGGCTTGACTCTTGTCCCCTGGTGAACAGTGGTTTGTACTTGTGGAGAGAAGGAAGAAAGCCATTCTTCCTTCCTTTCCTCTTTCTTTCTTCTTTCTTTTCTTTTCTTTTTTCTTTTTTTTTTTTTTTTGATACTAGATTGTTGAACCTAGGGGTGCTTTACCACTAAGCTATATCTCCGGTCCTTTTAAAATTTTTCCTCCAAGTTGCTTACAGCATTGATAAATTGCTGAGGCTGGCTTTGAACTTGCAATCCTCCTTCCTCAGCCTCTGAGCTGCTGGGATTACAGGTGTGTGCCACCTCACCCAGCTGGTATCTGGCTTCTTAGTATTACTAATGTTTTCAAGGTTCATCCATGTCATACCCTTTTTTTAGGACTTTGTTCTTTTTTATGTCTGAATAATATCTGCTGTGTACATACACCACATTTTGTTTATCAATTCATCTGTTGATGGACATTTGACTTGCTTCTACCTTTTTTTTTTTTTTTGGTGCTGGAGATTGAACCCAGGGCCTTGTGCTTGTGAGGTAAGCACATTCGTAGAGCTGCTTTGAATGTGCATTACAAATAATTGAACACCTGTTTGCAGTTCTTTGAGGTATAGACCATAAGTGGAATTGCTGGGTACTTCTTTGTTTACCAGAGTGAGGAACTGCCACATTATATTTCCGACAATGACTGCATCATTTTATATTCTCACTGGTGGTTGGGTGGATTATAGTTTTTCCACATTTGCCAACACTTGTTATTTCCATTTGTTTTGATTATGGCCATCCTGTGTAAATGTGCATTTCCTTAATGATTAATGATGACTAATGATGTTGAGCATCTTTTCATGGACTTGTTAACAATTTGTATGTCTTATGCAGACAAATGTCTATTAAGTTCCATCACCCGTTTTAAGTTGGGTTGTCTTTTTGTTGTTGAGTTGTAAAAATTCTTCACATATTCCAGATACTAGACCCTTTTTGGAACGTGATCTGCAAACATTTTTTCTGTGTTGTCTTTTCACCCTCTTGATAATGTTCCTTGAGGTACAAAAGTTTTTAATTTTAGTGAAGTCCAGCTTACCTAATTTTTCTGTTGCTTGTGCCATATTTAAGAAGTCATTATTTTCTATATACATGATTTGTATCTTCTATGAATATAAAGACAGTTTCATTTCTTAATTTAAAAAAAAAAAAAAAAAGAAGAAGAAATCATTGCCAAACCTAACCCAAGATTACTCTTATATTCTTGTAAGAGTTTTATAGTTTTAGCTCTTATATTAGTCTCATCTGTTTTGGGTTATTTTTGTATGTGGTGTGAGGTAAAGGGCAACTTAATTCTCCCATAAGTGGTAGTGGTGCCCCCGCAGTTTGAGGAGGGACATCTTTTCAGCCAGAGTTGCCTCTCCAGGACACAGATGGCACTGCAGTATATAGAGCCAGAAGAGTCTCTTAGGAGTGGCTCGTTTTGACCCTTTTGGATGAGTTTCAGTGGAGTTCTTAATAGGCTCAGTCTATGGGTGGGTAGGAGATGTTAACACATTCAAAACATTCAGAAGAAAATCTACACTTCAGAATCCCCCATCACCTCACCCAGTACTGGGGATTGAACCTGGGACCCTCTATCACTGAGCTGGACCCCCAGCCCTTTATTTTATTTTTAAAATTTCGAGACAGGGTCAATGTCATTTGCTCTGTCTGGCCTCAAACTTGGAGTCTTCCCACCTCATCCTCTTGAGTTGTTGGGATTACAGGCGTGCATCAGCACTCACTGCTGCATTTCAGAATTTTTGTTATAAAACTCTTCTACATTTCATGTTTAAGCATGGAGACTTGATTCAGTTCTTTTTACAGTGTGGTAAAATATGAAATAACACTGATCTCATTAGTACAGTCCCCTTTGCTTGGGTCTCTGAGCTCTTTGATAAAGGTGGACTCCAGCACTGAAGGTCTGGTCGACAGAATCCCAGGAAGTGTTTTCTGTCACCTTTTTCCTGTGTTGCTGAAAGTTTTTGTGTGCTTTCATAGGGCAAGTAAAATGCAGGGTTGTCAGGACTGTGAGGTGTGTGTGTCTGATTATGTGTGTATATTTATCTCTATCAGTCAAAATTGTAAGTGTATTTTTTTTTTTCTAATCAGCATTTTGTATGAACTGGATTATTTTTCTTTTGGTACAGGGGATTGAACCCAGTGATGCTTTACCAGTGAGCTACATCTCCAGCCCTTTTTATTTTTGAGGCAGGGTCTTGCTAAGTCACTGAGCCTGGCTTTGAACTTGTGATCCTCTTGCTTCAGCCTCCTGAGTCTCTACCTGGCTGCTCAGCCGCTGCACTTGGCTGCTGTGTATAGAAACCCCTTGGTGTGTGAATAACTCCAAGGAAGTCCACTGGTGGGACCCTGTCCTCAGAAATAGTCCTAAAGGTGTTGTGGACAACATGGTTGTACCAGTACATATGAAATGTTGCAGATGGGGACTGGGGGGATAGATCAGTGGTAGAGCACATGCTTAGTGTGGTTCTATCTCTGGGACCAAAAAACAAAACAAGATAAAAGTCACCAACAACTTCCTTGCCCAAGCCCAGGTTAAGAAACTGCACTAGACCTCTCCATGAACTGACTTGGGGGGGTCTTAAGGTAACAACAGCTGGATAGTGCTGAGCGCTGGCCTGGGTTGTCTCATTTCACCTTCACAACTGTCTGAAGGTTACCATGAGGACACCACAGTGCCCAGACCTCAGATCACACAGCTGGAAAGTGGCAGAGTGCACCGACGGGGAGCGTGAGTCGCCTGGTGTGGCCAGCCGTCCTGGTGGTTGAGGAAGGCAGCACATGCACAGTGCTGACAGTGCTTCATGCTGTTGGGGAAACAAGGAGGCAAAACCGTTTACACGAGTCATTTCAGCTGTGTGCAAAACACCACGTGGAGGAAAGACGAAGTTTCCAAAATGATACCAGGGATCGTGTTAGGTGGCAGGTTTGGAACTTTCTTATATTTTCTAAAATAATCTTTTATTGTTTTATATTAAAGAAGACAAAAGAACAAGCATAATGTGCTCCCCTTCAGTGAGGATACTGCAGAGAGAGTGCTATGTCTGTGAGTGGTTGCTGAGGATGCTGTGCTCCAGTGTGAATGATGGAGTCTGCACTTAGCCTCTTCTCTGGAACATTGTGGAGCACAGCCAGAGCTGTCAGGGCTGTTGGAGCAAACAGATTGAATCTAAGTAGCCAAATATACACAAGAGCATGATTTACAAAACATAGGGTTTAAATTTCCCAATAAACATGTACATTGCATGGGGCAACTTATTTATGTTGCCCTTTATTTAAACTTTTAACTTCTGTGTTGAAAATAAATTTAAACTTATGTGGGCAGAGAGTTGAAAGGTTGATATAAATAGGATATATTTTATCCAGATATTTAAACCATTTGATGTGTGAGCACTTCAGTTTCCTTGTGGGTAAGTTCATAATTATGTGACATCTTTGTTATCTGAGTGAAGTAGCATCGGTGATAGAGGAATGGAGCACAAGGAAAAGCAGGTTATTAAATAATTTGTATACTATATATGCTCACTTTCCTGTCTTATGTACACACTTGAAAACAGACTGAAAGGATGTTACTCGTGAATGAGAGTAGTTGGTATCAGCAGCGGCTGGACCTGGGTATTGGTGAGGAAATGAGAAGCAGTGTCACTGGTAAGGCCGGTGGTTCCAGCTAAAGCCTGCACAGATTGGGAAGCTGCCTTTGAACCCCAGTGTGGTTCTGCCATGTGCCTTGTACAGCGCCAGTTCCCAGGTGGTTTACCATAGTGTGGTGCCTTCTGAGGTGGCATGGTGGGTCAGGAATCTGGTGCGGTTGCTTAAGGACTTTCTGACTCCTTGACTTTTGCATTTCCATGGTGCCCTGCACCTCCCATGTCACTTTTAGCACATCATATGGACTTTTTCAAACAGACACTGAAGTAGAGAGAGGAGTTAATCATACCAGGCTGTGTCTTTGTTTCATATGTCTGCCTCTGCCCCCACTTTATCTAACCTTTTTTTTTTTTGGTACCGGGGATTGACCTCAGGGGCACTCAACCACTGAGCCACATCTCCAGCCCTATTTTGCATTTTATTTAGAGACAGGATCTCACTGAGTTGCTTATTGCCTTGCTTTTTGCTGAGGCTGGCTTTGAACTCAGAATCTTCCTGCCTCAGCCTCCCAAGCTGCTGGGATTATAGGCATGCGCCACCATGCCTGGCTTTATCTGTTTTAAAGCAGATTCTGTGGTACTTTGCACTTTGTAAAGTGTCCCTCAGCCAGAGTCAGCTCCCTAAAGGGCAGTCATCCCATCCCTTTAATCATTGCATTCCCAGCAGCCCTTGGTGCTGGAGTATTGGATAAATACGTACTTTGTGGGGGATGGAGCTTGTCCTGCAGGTTTCCTAGACACCAGGCCGGGTCTCCCATTTTTTTTTTTAATATTATTTTAGTTGTCAGTGGGCCTTTATTTTTTTTATACAATGTGCTGAGCAGTCGAACCCAGTGCCTCACACATGCTAGGCAAGTGCTCTACCACTGTGCCACAACCCCAGCCCAAGGGTCTTCCACTAGTAGTGTGTCTTTGGGACATCATCCCTGCTGCTGGTGAAAGTGTGTCATTTTGTGGTTCAGGTGGACTGTGCCTCTTGGTGCGCACATTTGTGTGTAAGTTCATTCCCAGGAAAAGGAGAAGGGTAGTGTAGCTTTAGTTTAGTCTGGATTTGTGAAAGCAAAAATAACAAAGAGTAAATCTCCCCCAAATATAATTTTGATTTTTTGTTTGTTATGAAAGCATGAAGAGAGTTGAAATTAACAGACCTAAGTTCAAGTCCCTTATCTGTCCCTTCTGGCCCTTTGCATTTTCTTTATAAGGAAAATGGGTAGTGTGGTAGTCACCTTTTTGTCTCTGTGACCAAAATGCATGACAAGAACAATTTAGAGGAGGAAAAGTTTATTTTGGTTTCCAAGGGTCAGTCCGTGGTGGGCCAATGCATTGCTGTGGTCCTCAGGTGAAGTGGAATATTACAGTAGGAGGGTGTGGTGGGAAAGTGCTGTTCAGCACATGATGGCTGGGAAGAGAGAGAGAAGGGGAAAGAGGCCATAGGGCAGATGAGCCCTGTAAGGCACACTCCCAGTGACCCACCTCCTCCAGTCCTGCCCCACCTGCTTGCAGTTAGCACCCAGCTGGTCTGTTCAAACTAGGATGAACTGATTAGGTTATGGAGCTCACAGTCCAATCAAAAAACGAAATGCAGATTTTATTTATTTAATTTTGCAGTGCTGATGATCAAATCCAGGGCTTTGTGCATGCTAGGCCAGTGTTTTACCACTGAACTACATTCCCAGACCTAAAAAGAGATTTTAAATTAGCTCCTGGCACCTGGTCGGCACTCTGCATATGCTCCTGTAGAGTCGGAATATTCGCTGTGCCTCTCTTGGGAGCATCCCTGGGTGGTCCAATGGGTGGTCTGTGGACTGTGCGTGCACTCAGCACAGGAGATCAGGGCCCGGCAGACGAGGCTGCCCTGCCAGGGTCCTGCATTCCCAGGGCCTGGAGTCTTCCCATCTACCTTCCATCCTCTAGGTATCCACGAAGTCTTCTTTATTATTTTATTTATTTGGTTTATCCTTTCATGGTTTCTTCTTCTTTTCTTGTTTGTTCTTAAAAATTAAAAAATGCTTGTTTTAAAGTTTATTGTCTATTTTCCCACATGTACATCCACCTTTTGTACATAGCAGATGCTCTATGTGCAAAGTACCTTTCCTTTCCTTATTTTTCCTTTTTTTTTCCCCCCAGGGCTGGGAATGAACTCAGGGCCTCACCCAGGCCAGGCAGGTGCTGTAGCACTGTGTTGCAACCCAGCTGTGCATCTTCCTGTTTTTACTTACTGTCTTCTGGAAACTGTGGCAACTTGTGAAGATATCTTCCTTGATGCAGTTGTAGTTGTTCATTACCTCCCCTTAGGAATGTACCATGGTCTTTTCAACCCCTGCTTGTTGGTGTAAACCTTTGGGTTATTTCAGTCCTTTGCTGTAACAATTTGCAGCAGACAGCCTTGTGCAAACCTTGTTTTGTATTTTGCCAGGGCATCTTTGTAGGTAGCTTGCCAGATGGAAGGGGAGGCACGTGTGTGGCCTTACCAGGTGCTCCGCTCAGGCAGGTTGTGTTGCAGTCCTGTGTTGCAGGCAGGCAGCACATTGAGAGCCTCTTTGTCCCCACCTCATCAACAGAGGGATGCCACTCCCCCCCCCCCCCCCCCCCCGCTTTTTTTTTTTCTTGATGAGTGTAGTATTTTAGTTTTAACTTTTTTCTTTATTATGAGTTAGGTTGAGTACCTATCTCTTCATGTGTTCAAAGGCCATTTTGTATTTTTATTTCTGTGAAATGTTTGTTTGTATTTTTTGCCCCCCCCCCTTTTTTTTGTTCCAGGGGTTTAACCCAGAGGGACTCCCCCACTGATGCACATCCCCCCACCCCTTTTGTATTTTATTTAGAGACAGGGTCTCACTGAGTTGCTTAGGGCCTCCCTAAGTTGCTGAGGCTAGCTTTGAACTCGCGATCCTCCTACCTCAGCCTCCCAAGTGCTGGGATTACAGGTGTGCACCCCTGCGCCCTGCTTGCCCATTTTTATATTGGGTTGTTAGTCTGTTCAGTTTTTAGAAGCTCTTTACAGATTAGAGATGTTAGCCCTTTCTGGGCACCAGGGTGACAGATAAATGAGATAGCCTGAATCCTCACGCCTTGGTCTGGCAAGAATAACAGCCTTAAAATGTAAGTTACTTGCAAAGTAGGTGGCAACCTGTTCTGCCTGAGGGGTCTGCAGAGGCTTCCTGGGGTGGTGGCATTTGCCTTGGGTTCCAAAGCTTACTAAGTTTTTCAGTCCAGAGAAGAGGAGCTGAGGATTCCCAGGCAAAGAACAGATTATATTCAGAAGTATGCAGATATGAAGAGTCAGTTGTAAAGGGCCCTGGGAGGATTGAAGTGGAGCCCTAAGATCAGGAGGAGCCCTGGGTCACACCAGGCCATCTGTTGTGAAGGCCTCGGCATGGAGGCTTAGGAGGCTGAGGCAGAAGCATCCTAAGTTTGAGGCCAGCCTCAGTAACTTAGTGAGACCCTATCTCAAAGTAAAAAATACAAAGGACTGGAGGAGTAGCTCAGTGGTAGACCTTCCTGGGTTCAACCCCCATACTGAAAACAAAACCACAACAACAACCAAAGAAAGTCAGGGCAGGTCTGTATAGAGTGAGTAGTGTGGGTTCTCGAGCCTGATGCTTATTTGAAACTCCAGGGGAGATTTAAACATTATGACCCCTTGTCCATTTGTCCCCCATCAGTGCCCCCTTCACTGGTGATGTAGGGACCTGGGGTCAGTGTTTCCCAGAGCCTGCCAGGTGATTTAGTTGGAGGCAGTTGGAGTTGAGAGCCACCAGTTGGGAGGAGAGAACTGTGGCAGCAGGATGATAGGAGGATGGGTAGGGCTCATAAGAACAGGATCCTTAAACATCGTGTACAAAGGAACCACCTAGGCACTTGTCAAAATTGCACATTCCCAGGATTTTGCCTGTAGGTAAGTGGAGCAGTGATCTGCATTTTTAACAGGTGCTCCTGGGTTCTGATACAGGTGGTCTGGGTCACACCCAGGCACAGAGACAAGAGACAGTGATTTAAGTCTACGGTGGGGATTTGAAGTCAGGAAGAAAACCTTGAATATTTTAGCAAGGAATATCTGTAATCCTGTGTAGCCAGGTAAATTGGGGAGCAAAGGAGGAAAGAGTTGAGTGTGCCTGATACTTCTTTGAACTTTGATGATGCTGTTAATATTAACTAAAGAGGGTGGCGCCGCTGGAGTGGCCTTTTCTTGGTCCTTGTGTGGACACTGCCCTGCTCCGGTCAGGCTCCGTCTTCTTGAGACCACACACCATGCCTTTGGTGCATGGTGTTGCAGAGTTCTGATGGGGAGATATTTGAAGTTGAAGTAGAAATTGCCAAACGGTCTGTGACAGTCAAGACCATGTTGGGAGATTTGGGAATGATGACCCAGTTCCTCTACCAAATGTTAATGCAGCAGTATTAAAAAAGGTCATTTAGTGGTGCACACATCACAAGGATGACCCTCCTCCTCCTGAGGATGATGAGAACAAAGAAGAGCGAACAGATGATATCCCTGTTTGGGACCAAGAATTTCTAAAACTTGACCAAGGAACACTTTTTGAACTTCTGCTGGCTGCAAATTACTTAGACATCAAACGTTTGCTTGATGTTACATGCAGGACTGTTGCCAACAAGGGGAAAACTCCTGAGGAGATTCGCAAAACCTTCAATATCAAAAATGACTTTACTGAAGAGGAGGAAGCTCAGGTGTGCAAAGAGAACCAGTGGTGTGAAGAGAAGTGAAATGTTGTCCCTGACACTGTAACACTATAATGATTGTTCCAAATACTAGTTGCACTGCTCTGTTTATAATCGTTAATATTAAACAGTAGACAAATGCAGCAGCAAATCAATTGTATTAGTGTAATATTGTCCTTATTGTATGTGTAGTTTGAGTACAGACTCCAAACCTATGGCTGAATTTCTTCTAGTATGAGAGAAACTTTCTTTTTTCTTTTTTTTTTTTTTTGTACTAGGGTTTGAACCCAGGGGCACTTGGCCATTGAGCCACATCCCCAGCCCTATTTTGTATTTTATTTAGAGACAGGGTCTCACTGAGTTGCTTAGGGCCTCGCTAAGTTGCTGAGGCTGGCTTTGAACTCGCAATCCTCCTGCCTCAGCCTCCCAGGTGCTGGGAGTACACGCATGCGCCACCACACCCGGCTCTTTTTTCTTTACTCTGAATGAAACTGAACTGTGGTTCTCTGTAGAAAGTGGCATTTTGGGCTTTCCCTCCTTTCATAAAGCAATTTATGCCTAGTTTATTGTCCAGTTAACTTTAGTGAGCTTTTAAACGTTGGCATTGTAAGTAAAACAACTTGCAAAAAGTTTTCTGAAATAGAAAAGAAAAAAAAATAAAGAGGAAATACCAGCTGATGAAAGCTCGAGTATGGGGTCAGTAGGAGTTGGTTTGAGATGAGGAGCATTACAGGTGTGGGAACTTGGACCCTGGAGACACCAACATTCAGCACTAGATAAGGGTGACCTATCAGACAGGAATGCATTGGCTGCCCATGGATGTCAGGATCCTGGCGTTCTGTCTCCTGGTCTCCATATAGCTGTTGCAGAACCAGGCGTAACTTGTTCCAGGTAAAAAGGAAGAGGGAGTCAAAGCCATCTGTGTTGCTGTACACCAGTAAAGCATCTTGCCCACCTCCCACCCCCAGCAGGACTTCTGCTTTGGTCTGTTTGACCAAGACTGAAGAAGTGGTGGTCAGGACTGCCGTGAAGGGCCACTGTAGGCTCCAGTGCCCCATTCAGAACTGAGGTCCTGTTAGTGTGGGGAGAGTCTGCATGTGGTGGCTGTTCACACCGCCTGCCCCACCTCTGAAGGAGACGTGCCCCTGCCTGTAGGGAAGGTGGCTGTGATCTCCTGATGAAGGGCAGATCTAGGAGTTCCTCTTGGGGATTTGGACATTATGCTTTAGAGACACTTTTTGCCTTTTCTAGTTCAGTCTTTCCTGAGGCACTTCCCCTCCTCTTAGTGGAAACTAGAATGGCATAGGGGCTTTGTGACACTGTCACTTTTAATTTTAGTGGCCTTGGAGTAGGAAAATGCGTAGTGGCAAAGGGGAAATTGGGTTCTGCTGGCTGGTAAGAATGACTGTCCTGCCAGCTGTGGTGATGCACAGATGTGGTTAGGAGGCTAAGGCAGGAAGATGGCTTGAACTCAGGAATTCGAGACCAGTCCGGGCAACATAGTGAGGTTCCATCTCAAAGTTTGGGCTAGGGGTGGAGAATGGCAATCCCTTCTTGGTATTTTGGGTGTCTTTAGAAAAAAGCACACGTGGAGTTCCTCTCTCATTGGCAGTACCACATATGGGTCCTGGCTCTGTAGAGTTGAGAGGAATGCTCCAGCATAGCAGTGGCCCAGGTGTGCCCTCTGTCCACGGAGATGCTCATGTGTAGAATATTTCATGTGGCCGACCCACTTACTGAGCTAGTATAAACGAAGGAATTTACCTTGTCTTCTTGATCTAAATCAGCTGTCAGTAGACATATGCTGAAGTTTAATTTTGTCTGCAAGTGTTTTTGGTCTGAGTCTAGGCTAGCTTGGCATCTTAGTTCTGCCATTTGCTAGCTGCATGTCTTTAATTTTTCTGTCCCTCAGTTTCCTAGTCTGTAAAATGGAGTATTGCTATATACTTATCCAAAATATATGGAACCAGAAATGTTTCAGATTTTCGTTTTTCAGATTTTGAAACATTTGCCTAGACTTCCCTAGTCGAGCATGCTTAATCTGAGAATATGAAATCCAACGTGCTGTACAATCCAAAACTTTTTGGGCATCACGTCAATGTGCAAAAAGTTTGGGATTTTGGAGTGTTTCAGATTTTTTGTTTTTGGATTAGTGATTCTGAACTTGTACCTGCTTCCAAAGCTGGTTTGAGACCTACAGAATGAAAGGACTCCCATGTGTAGTGGATACTGTGTATACTAAGCAAGCATTTAAAATAGCCTGTGCAGCTTGGAAGGCTGAGACAGGAGGATCATGAGTTCAAAGCCAGCTTCAGCAATGGCGAGGCACTAAGCAACTCAGTGAGACTCTGTCTCTAAATAAAGTACAAAATAGGGCTGGGATTGTGGCTCAGTGGTTGAGTGCCCTTGAATTCAGTTCAGCACCAGGGAGGGGTGGGGAAGGAGTTCTACCACTGATTCTTCCCCATTGAAGCTTTGATAGTATTGAGTGAGCAGTATCATTCTGAGCGTTCCAGCTGTGGAAATTAGCTATAGCACCAAGCATATTGAGCCAGCGAAACCCTCTGTAGCCATCAGAAATATATCATAACAGAAAAAATAGTGAGTCAAAGTAAAAAGTTAAGAAACAAGCAAGTTAAAAAACCTGTCTTCTTTGCTTCTTTTGCTTTCAGGTACCTTTGGGTATGATCTATGTAGCTTTGCCCTCTGGCTGCCCACCAGTCTGCTCTACCTGGCGACTTTCTCCCAGGCCTTACTTAACACCTTGCCTGTTGGAGGGGAGGCTCGCATCACTGATACTGACTTCTCAATGACCTCATCTCCTGATCTGACCACTTTGTCACTGTTCTTTTGACCTCCTCTCTTCTTTCTGTCCCTGAACCAGAACCAGTGGGTCCCCTGATCCTGTTTCCCTGGTCTCCTTGGAATCCCACCCCTCCCTGGGGGATCTCCTCCTGGCAGGTACTGAGAAAAACATTTCTTGCCCTGCAGACCCAGAGAGCTGGCTGCCGCTCACACCTTGGCTGTCTTGGGGCCATGTCCTGCACAAGTCCAAGATGAAACTGCACCCTGCCTGCTGGATGCTTTGGAGTCATCTGAGATTGCTGTCCTGTCTTCTCATCTTTTTTAAAGTGGGCTTCTGAGTTACCACTCCCTCATTCAGGGATGGTGACCTACAGAAGACAGCCAGGCAGTGATCTGGGCTATCTGTCCTTCCTGCCCTGCTAGATTCTGTCTCTAGCTCAGAGAGCAACTTGGGGGCCGCTGAAGCCCCAGACCTTGCTCTCACACCTGCTTAGGTACCTGCTAAGACCTGTGGTGTGTAGCTTTCCCTTGGAGGGCATTGCACATGTCCCCTGTCCTTGAGCACCCCCTTGTGTAGCTGTCTGTCCTTGTCTGGTCTGAGCTCCTGTTTACTACACTGCCCTGTGTTTGAGGAAGGGGACAGGAAAGGAAAGAGAGGAGGCATCCTCACCCATGGCTCCTTTCAAAGGATACCTGGCAGTGTGTATTTGAGTAGGGCGTGTGGAGCCTGCTGTGGACCTTCTCTGCACTCTGGTTTGAATCTCTTTTCAGAGGTATTTCCAGAGTCTTCTTGAGGAGAGACCACTGGAGACTTCTGCTACCCCCCCCATCCCATCCCCCACAGAAGGGCCTTGTGGTTTTGGACGGGGGTGGAGGGGTGGGAGGTGGATGTGTCTGTGAGGTCGACTGGTGTCTATGGCTCCCAGGACCACATTTAGGCTCAGACTTCCTACTCTGCTGGCTTTATCACTCTGGTTCTGCCTCGGGTCCTGCCTCTGGGCTGTGTCCTGTTTACTCTTGGTCCAGGAGGATGGAGTGCTGGCTTGTCCACTTGCTGCTCTTTATCTGATTGGTGACTGAATATTTTCTTGGTGCGTGTTGCCTATTTGTCTCTGAATGGCAGAGTTGGTCCTGGTGTTTGAGCACTGGGTGTGAACAAAGTGAGCATGCAGGGTCTGATGCCGACTCCTGCTTCTCTCTGGGGCGGGGAGGGTTGCCAGCACAGCAGCGTTTCCTGTGGGAGCCTCTCACAGCCTGCCCAATGCAAAGCACATTTTTGGGGTGTGATTTTCTTGACCACTTTTAGTTCATTGCTTTCGATTAAGTGTTTAAAAATATTGTGCAGCCTATCTATAGTATTCAGGAGCAGCGAATCAGAAGAAATGTAGTTTCTCAGAAAGCTTCAAAGAAATACTGGTCTTTATCTTTCCCCAGCCTTTTCCGCTGAAACCCACCAGAGTCTTTTTCTGAGCTGGCTTGTTCTATAAATAGAACAGTAGGTCTCCTTGGGCTGCCCAAGATCTCAGGCTCTCATCCGCTTTCTGAAAGACGTGTGTGTGTGCGCGCGCGCGCGTGTTGTATTTTAATTTTGCTTTCATATCAGATGGGTGGTGAAAGATGCAAGAAAAATTACCTGAGCATCTGTCCTTTAAAGATAATTTGTACCTTTTCTGAGTTTTGGCTTGTTGGTTTTGTTAGCTTTTTCTTTTTTCAAAAATTGCATTTAGGAAAGAGATGGAAGCGATTTCTTCCCCTGCAGAGGTAAGGAAGATGAGGGGTGAGGAGGCATCTGCACAGAGTGAGTCCTTTGAAGTCCACAAAGAGAGGTTCTCACAGAGTATGTTCCAGGTCCGTGGACTGGTGTGTAGGGTTGTTTAACATGAACTTTACGATCTGTAAAGGAGGCGTGGAAGGAAACTCCAGCTACAGTCCTTCCATATTGCAGACTAGTTTATGTCCTGGCTTCTGGGTGGTTGTTTTGGCACACGATCCACATGATAGTGACTGTAGCCTGCTGTGTCTTTTCTGGCTCATGGGCTATCAGGCTCCTCTCTTCTTTCTTCTTGGCAATCTTTAATTACCTGGAAGGAGGTGAAGGTAGAAGCCCCCGTATGAGTAAGTAAATTCGTCAGCACTTTTCCCTGGGGCCTGGGTCCACCTTGAGGGAGCTGGACAAGGCAGCTCATGGTAGCAGCATGCTGGTGCTAGAGCATAGGCTCCATCCCTTGGGGCCCACAGGGGTGAGTGGGGAGTGTGGCGGAAGAGTGGCTAATGCTCTCACTGTGGCCCACCTTGCCCAGGAACGGCACGGGGAGGATATCCTGCAGCCAATGGGGAGAGGAGACCCCATGTGCTGTGGACTGGCCCTTGAATGCTCAGCCGAGGGCCCCGGGCCTGGCTCTGTGTGTTTGGTTGATAGGGCTGGGCTCCTTGTCCTGCTCTCTCTCCTATGATGAGCACGCCGATGGGCTCTTGCCATCCCTTTGCCTTTGTGTAACTTAAGGTTTCTGTGTTTCATACTTGTTTTATCTTTGGAAGTTTTTTTTTTTTTTTTGGTACCAGGGATTGAACCCAGGGGCACTTAACCACTGAGTCACATCTCCAGCCCTTTTCTGTATTTTATTTAGAGACAGGGTTTCACTTGGTTGCTTAGAGCCTTGCAAAGTTGCTGAGGCTGGCTTTGAACTCTTGGTCCTCCTGCCTCACCTCCTGAGCAGCTGGAATTACAGATGTGTGCCACCATGCCCAGCTTATCTTAGGAAATTTTAAGTGGCACTAGATGCCTGGGTACTTCCTACATGTATTGCTTTTAGAAGTTACTTGAAGTGTGTATGTTTTTGAACAGAATTTTTATAAATTCTCCCTCAGTGTGTTAGACTTCTTGTGGAATGGAGATTTCTGTTAGGAGTGGGATAAGAAAGTATCAAATGCTGAGAGCCTGGCTCTTGCTTTCCTATGTGGTGTTTATTAGTTCCCCCTGTGCTAGGGATTGACCTCAGAGCTTCACATATGTGAGGCAAACACCCTGCCACTAAACTTCACCTCCAGCCACTCTTCATTAGTGTTGACTGTGTTGGTGGCTCTGAGTGACTTGAGGTATCATGTGTAAAACTCAAGAAAGGGTGACGGGAGGACCCGGCAGGTAGAGCTCCCAAAGGCGGCGGCGGGCGAAAAGAATGCGCTCGCCAGAGTCAGACAATAGTGGTAGCTTGATTTTATTGGAATGTGTGTCCCGGGCGAAATCTCTAGCCCCCCGGGGGTGAAAGTCGGGGTGGGAGAGCCAGGAGAAATCGCACGTGGCTTTGGCTGCTCAGGGTTTTTATACAGAGGAAGGGGGTCAAGGGGTCCTGCCCAGGAAAAGGTGGACCCAAGGTGGACGTCAGGGTCAGCAGGTATGCCTCATTGGTCACTTCTGGCACAGTGTGTTGCTAGGTGACCATGCTCCCTCCCCCTGCAGCCGCCCCATTAGACCTAACATCATGCAACTGAGTAGGTCCTTGAGCATTTAATTCTCAAGTGGTGTGCAAGGCTCGGTCCATTGGGAGTCTAGCACATAGGATACATAACGGGGAGACAGCTCCAAAGAAGCTGTACTCCTCTGTTCTTGCTTTACCCTAGCCAGGGTGTGTTACGGATTCTCTGAGAAGTGAACTCCTTTTGTGTGCTGGGCTCCTCCGCATCCTGGGATGGGATGGGTGTCAGGGCCTGTGGTTGTGTCACTTATCTCTTATTGTGTGCAAATGTCTGTGCTGAAGGCTGAATCTACACTGAACCCCAGAGCCATGGACATAGACAGAATTGGCAGCAGGATCCTGAGAAATGGCAGGAGGCCAGAGAACACTGAGATACGGCCAGGAATAGCTGAAAAGTACCAAATGCCGAAGCTGGAGAATGTGCTGGCCCCCAGCTGTAGTCTGCAAGCCTCAGTGTTCCCTCTGCTCATCTGTTGGGCATATCCAGGGCACACCTGACCTCTGACACTCCACCTGACACAGGCATGCCTTTGCCCCTTAGAGAATGGCTATACCAGTGCCTCCCCAGCAGCACACTTGCTGTGCACAGGGCATGGCCTGAGAATGTGAGGAGTACTTCTGTGACTGGCACTAAGCTCCTTAGAGACACAAATGCACATTGGCCACCCTGGGGTGTGTGTCAGCTGGATGTGCCTTAGAAACTCAAGTTCGTGAATGTGTTTCTGTCTTTCAGACTGTCATCAAGGAGGGGATGCTGACCAAGCAGAACAACTCATTCCAGCGATCAAAAAGGAGATACTTCAAGCTTCGCGGGCGAACACTGTACTATGCCAAAACTGCAAAGGTGAGGAGCAGTGACAGGAACGCTTGGGGAACACAGCTTGGGGACTGAGTTCTCATGGGACAATGGGGAACTCCAATTCACAGAACTGTCCTTTCAGCTAGTTTTCTTCCTCCTAGAGGCATAGACAGAGATTGATTTTGGAAAATAGATTCGCATTCGAGGGAGAATGGAGCCATCTTGAGAGACCCCTGGGGGTAAAACAAGGAGCTTGCACTCAGGGCAGAGCATGGGCCCTCTCCAGAGGGCCACACACTCCAGCTGGCTTTGCAGCATTCTGGGGTGTCAGGTTTTATTTGTCTTGAGGTATATTTTATTTCTTAAAAAATTTATTCTTATTCATTTTCCTTTTCTTTGATGTCATCATCACTAATGGGGAAAGCAGAAGAGGGTCACAGAGTTAACCACAGTGGGACATTGTCCCTTCAGGAAGATGGGGACCACAGGCTTACTGATCTCTTATTATGAGCTAGGAGTGGTTTTTGAAGTATACTGGGCTTCTTGGAGTCTGACCAGAAATGTGAAATTCTTCATTTGTATGCTTTCCAGCAATCAGCTTTCTTTCTGGGTGCTCCTTAGAGTAGAGGGAGCAGTAAACAGGCAGTGGAGCTTATGGTGGATGGATTGGGGGAGAAAAGGAAAAAGGGAGTCTATAGGCCTCATTCCTAGCCCTTGCTTGGAGATTGACTGCTGCTCTCCAGGACTCGATTCCTTCTGCTTGGCTCCCTGGTTTTCTTTACAGTCAGATCCCTGCTATTAGGGTCTGTCTCTTCCCTTCAATAATTTTATCACAACCAGGACCTTTCCCCTAGATGTTCTGGCTGGAGAAACAAGCTGGAAGGATGGAGGATGCTCAGTCCAACACAGGCTTTCTCTCAGGTTGTCCATTGCATGAGGACGTACTTCACATTTAAAAGTGAAACCTTGAGTGTACATGGTGGCACACACCTGTAATCCCAGTAGCTCTGAAGGCTGAGGCAGGAGGATTGCAGGTTCAAAGCCAACTTCAGCAATTTAGCAAGACCCTGTCTGTAAATAAAATATAAAAAAGGGCTGGGGATGTGGCTCCATGGTAAAGCATCCTGGGTTCAATCCCTGGTACCCAAAGCAAACAAACAAACAAACAAACAAAAAAAAAAAAAAAGTGAAACCTTCCTATTAAAAGTAGTTTTTTTTTTTTTTTTTTTTTTTTTTTTGCGTTGCTGGGGATTAAACCCAGGGTCTTGTGCTTACGAGGCAAGCACTCTACCAACTAAGCTACATCCCCAGCGCTTGATTTTTAAAAAATGTAGAAATATTGGCATTGTTTTTGTAAATTTTTGTTTCCACTAATGCAATCACTAATGAGCTCTCTGGATTAAGAACCCAAATCACAGCATTATCTCTTTGAGTTCCATGTATGCTCTTTGTTAGAAGCGGTCAGAATGGCTGCATGAATTTGTCAGCTTATCGATGATATGCAATTTTCAAAGAACCTGGTTTGTGGGTCAGGAGAGTGGTGGGTATGGCCAGTGCTTGGGATGCACTTTCTTGGTGGGTCTGAATCCTGGTGTCTGTTTCTCTCTAGTCAATCATATTTGATGAGGTGGACCTGACGGATGCCAGTGTAGCTGAATCCAGCACCAAAAATGTCAACAATAGTTTTACGGTAAGAGTCAGTTACACCTTTCTGATTCTTCACATTTGGCTTTCCTTTTTGATTTAAACAAATGCATGCAGGCTCTTCAGCCTCTTGCATGCTTTTCTTCCTGATTGGAATGATTCCTGGTAAATTTTGAATGTAATGCTGGAAATAATACTATGGTTGAAAGTAATTGAGAATTTGGCACATATGACGACAAAAGAATAAGAGGATCCAAATGAAATTTTTAAAAGAAAGTGTTGTGGTTTGGTTTACATTTTAGCAATTTGGTGCAAAGTTTTTTTTAAAAAACATTTTCATGAATTTGTGGGTAATTTGGAAAATGGAAAAAAGTGTATTAAAGCAACTGAAAAGCAGCCATAATTCAGCCACATGAGAATGTTAATATTTTGGTGTACTTCTTTTTATTTTTTTCCTTTATAGCATTTAAACTTTTTCCCTTCCAAATTTTTGAGAGTTATGTAGTTCTCTCTGCAAAAGTTCTGAGTGCATAAGCTCACATGCTCTCACCCCTCATAGATAAGCAGCTTCTCACTGCAGAGCATTTGTTGCTGTTTCTGTATATCCGTATTTTTACCTACATGGGCCTGGAGATAGACTGAGTGTTCTTTTTTTTGGTGCGCCTTTTTCCCCTTTTGATGTTTGGTGGATATTCTCCCACACTAGTTGATCAAAATGTTTATCAGATTATTTAATGGCTATATAGTTTCCCCTTCCCTGCCCTCTTTTCTTTCACTGGGGATTGAACCCAGGGCCTTGTGTAAGCCAGCCAAGCGCTCTGTCACCGAGCCACATCCCCAGCCCATAGCATTTTCCCCTCTCCCTTCCCTTCCTCCCCCCAATCCTTCAGAGTGAACCCCGAGGAGCTTTACCATTGAGCTACACCCTCAGACCTTTTCATTTTTTATTTTGAGGCAGGGTCTTGTGCAGTTGCTTGGGTTCTTGCTAAGTTGTTCAGACTCGCTTTGAACTTGCAGTCTTCCTGCCTCAGTTGCTGGGATTATAGGCAGGCACCACTGTGACCTGCCATAGCATTTTCTTGTATGACTTGATAATCTTGGCTTCGCAGGCTGACTTTTGAACCTACCTGTGTAAGGGATAACTCTGATTGCAGCATTAGAATCTTTAAAATATTTTTATTATTAAGCTGTTTCATCTAGACATAAAGTATTTGTCCCCTAATTTAAAAAACTATTCTTGTATGACTTAGTCAAGGTGAGTAATTTCTCTCATATTAAGGACCTGACATTTTGGATTAATGTATTTTCAGGTAATTTTAGGTTATGCTTTATCTATTTATTTGTAGATTGATTGCTGATACGAATGGAGTTCTTCCTCCTCCACTTAAACTTCTTATTTCGTGTTGATGTAACTGCTCTGGGTATTACTTTGTGGCTTATTGAGTTGGTCAAGCTTTCCTGATGATCTCTCTTCATTCCTTATTTTACTTGGAGTAGTTGTACTTTTTCTCTGTTAATTTTATCAGTTACTTATTGAGGAGAGGCAATTCAAGCCATGTAAATGGAATATTCTTTGATTTGTGCTTTTTAGGGTTTCTAATAGGAACAGGTGTTGCATTTCATTGTAGTCTTCAGGGTGTTAATTTAGATAATTTGGTTTTAGTTATTTGTACATTTTCTAATAGTAAATTGTTCTTGGTAATGTTAAATGTTACTTCTTAATTTCATGTTTGGAATATTCCCATTGGTACATAAAGCTTTCCTTTGAGGTAGGAGGTGAGTTTAGTTGAGTTGTGATTTAAACTAGCCCCCACAAATTTTCTTTAGTAACTTTCTGTGAATTTGTGTGTTTTGTGCCTTATGCATCCTAGGCAAGTGCTCTACCACTGAGCCACGTTCCCAGCTCTAATAACATACCTTTTAATAATAAGTAAATGAAGCCCGGCGTGGTGGCGCACGCCTGTAATCCAAGCAACTTGGGAGGCTGAGTCAGGAGGATCTCGAGTTCAAAGTCAGCCTCAGCAACTTAGCGTGGCCCTAAGCAACTCAAGTGAGACCCTGTCTCTAAATAAAATACAAAATAGGATTGGGGATGTGGCTCAGTGGCCAAGTGTCCCTGAATTCAATCCCCAGTACCAAAAAAAAAAAAAAAAAAGAAAGAAAGAAAGAAAGAAAAATAAGTAAATGGTCTTAATTTATTAATGAAAAGCTGTAAACTTGTGGAATTGATTAAAAAAGAAAACCCAACGTCATTCTGCCTGCAAGAAGCTCACCTCATCTACAAAGCCAAACACAAACTGAAAGTGAAGGATGGAAAATGATATTGCAAGCAGTTAGAAACCAGAAGAAAGCAGGAGTAGCTATATGTAAACAAAATAAACTTTAAAATAAAATTGTAAGTGACAAAGAAGGTCACTGTATATGGATCAAAGGAATAATATATCAACAAACTATAACAGTCATAAACATTGTATGCGCCAAACACCAGAGGATGTAATTTTTTTTTGAGAAAAAGAAAAAAGAAGGTTTATTGCTTTGCTATCAAAGGAGAAACATGGGGGACTCCTGTCCCAAAGGCTGTGATTCTGTTCATCAGCAGGAGCAGCGGGCTTTTATAGAGGTGCAGAGCGTGTAATTTTATGGAAGAAATACTACTAGACATAAAGGGAGAGATAACCCCAAACAATATTAGTGGATAATTTGTTTTCCCTGTTCCCTGGTAGATAGTTGTTTTTGTTAGCTTTTCATTGCTGGGACAAAATACCCAAGGAAAACAACTTAAAGGAGTGAGATTTATTTTGGCTCAACTGTTTCAGAGTTTTCAATCCATCGTTGTCTGTCTCCATTTCTTTGGACCTGAGGTGAGGCAGAATATCATGATAGAGGAAAGCTGCTTAGCTAATGATAGCCAGAAAGCAGAGAGGCAGGAAGCGACTGGGGATAAGATGTAGTCCCCAAGGGCATGTCTCCAATGACCAACTTCCTCTAACATGGTCCTGTTTCTCATAGCTTCTACCATCTTCCAGTTATCCACTGATGAAGTTACAGCCCTTGTAATCCAATTACTTCCCTCAAAGCTCCACTTCTGAACACTATAGCATCTGAGACCCTCAACACATGAGCCTTTGAGGGACGTTTCAGATCCAGACCATGACAGTAGGTCATTCAGACCAAAAAAAAAAAAAAAGAAAAAAATCAGAGTTAAATTACACTGTTGAAGGCTGGGGTCATACATAGCTCAGTGGTAGAATGTGTGAGGCACTGCGTTCGATTCTAAGCACCATATATAAATAAAGGAAACAAATTACACTATGGATCAAATGAACTTAACATATCTACATAACATTCCATCTAACAGCTGGAAAATACACATTCTTTTCATCAGTATGTGGATTTTTTTTCCAGATAGACTATGTATTAATTCAAAAGCATGATTTTGAAAAGAATTTAAAACAATTGAAATAATTTCTTGCATCTTACTTGATAACATGGAATAAAACTAGAAATCAACAGATACTGCAGAATACAAACACGGAGAGTGAATGACACTATTGAATAAAAAGTTGGTCATTGAAGACAGATGAAATTAAAAAATTCCTGAGTCAAATCAAAATGGAAACACAACAGCAGATTCTGTGGGATGTAGTGAAAGCAGTATCAAGAAAGAAGTTTATAGCTATGAGTGTGTACATAAAAAAAAAATCTTAAGTAAATAACCTGATGGTGCTTCTCAAGGTCTTAGAAAGTTAAGAACAAACCAATCTCACAATCAGTAAAGAAAAGAAATAATAAACATCAGAGCAGAAATAAGTGAGGAAGTAAAAGAATAATACACAGAGCAATAATTAAAAAGAATTGATTCTTTGAAAAGATAGATAAAATTGACAAACTAGCTAAATTAACCAAAAGAAAGAGAGAAACATCCTAATGAATAAGAGATGAAAAAGGAGATATGACAACAGAAATTCGAAGAATCATTAGAGAATATTTTTAAAAACCCTATGCCAGTAAACTGGAAAATCTGTGAAAATGGAGAAATTTCTGGACACATATGACCTGCCAAAATTGAACCAACGAGATATAGAGGTTGAAGCAGTAATAAGAAGTCTCCCGCCAAAGAAATCAGAAATGGATGGATTTCACTTCTAAATTTTGACAGAATTATAAAGATCTGATTCCAATGATCCTCAAACTATCCCATAAAATAGATAGGGAAGGAACTCTTTACCTTACTACCAAAACTTATAAGGACACACACACAAAAAATAGGACTGTGAACCTATACCTTGATTAAAATAGATGCAAAAATTTCCAGTAAAATAACTTGCAAATCAAATTCAGCAGCACACTAGAAAGATCATAGAGGGCTTGATTGTGATTCAGTTGTAGAATGCTTACCTGGCATGCCCAAGGCTGAGGGTTCAGTCCCCAGCACTGTGACAGGGGTCTCATATTTTACTAAGTGTGATGGTGCATGCCTGTAATCCCAGCCACTTGTGAGGCTGGGGCAGGAGGACTGGGAATTCTAGGTCAGCCTCAGCAATGTAGCAAGACCCTGTCTCAAAATATAAAAACCAAACATAATAAACAAAACCCCCACAAGGTCTGGTGGTGAGGCTCAGTGGTAGCGTGTCCCTGGTATCAAAAAGAAAAAGCATACCACAGTCAAGTTGGTTTCATTCATTCCCTGAATGAAAGTATATTGCAAGGATGGTTTGCATAAGCAAACAACTAAACTTTTAATACAACACATACATAAATCAAGGATAAACATCACATGATCATCTTGATAGATATAGACAAAGCCTTAGAAAAAATTCAGCATCCCTTCATGACAAAAGGTGTGAATAAGCTGGTGCACACTTGCAGCCCCAACTACTTGAAAGGCTGAGGCAGGTAGATGGCTTGTCTTCCTGTTTGTCGAGAATGGAGTGCAGCTGCGATGAGAGGTGAGAAGGAGGCTTCAGGAGGCAGAGGCTTCCCAGAGTAGGCCCAGAGCACTCCTTCACTTGGGAACCCACCTGCTGGCCTTCCCAACCCTGTGCATGTCAGATTATTCATTTATGTCTTATAGTGTTTAGATTGGAGTAATGACTTTAAAGGAAATTTAAAATGGGGGGAGATGTGTCTCCATAGGAGCTCAGTAGTGGTTTTATTTTCTCTTGTTTCCTTCAGTCTTTTTCATTGGGAAGCATGACATTTTACATTGTAAACACAAGGGTGTGTGTATGCTTTTGCATTCTGTATTTACTGTTTATTATAAGCTTTCCTATGTCATGAATTGCTGTGAATCATCATAGTGGCAGGGGCTTCACTGTGTGAAGTGTCGTAGTTTACCAGTTAGAATTTGTTGACTCACTCTAGCATAGGAACCAAGAGTGTCCAGTTGAAGATATGCGAGAGAAGCATCTCGGATCAAGGGAGGGGTGCTTGGGGTGGCAAGCGTGGCCTCCCTGCAGAGTGACTGGCTCTGAGAGCAGCCTCTGCTTGCACCGTGCTCCTCATTCCTCATCCGTCCTGCAGCCTGGGGAGATGAAACTTCCTACTGCTTCGGGTGGTACTGCTGTGCACCTCTGTTTCCAGGCACGGATACCTTTGAATTCAACCTTTGCTTACTTTATATTATTTTAGATTATTATAAATGGAACTTATTGTGTCCTAACTCTGGGAATCTCTGGTTAGTATGTCACAGGCCTTTAAAAAAGGTGTTTAAGGATCAGATTGGGCTTGGTGATGGGCAGGGACAGACCAGGGTGTGCTGGCCTAGGTGACCAAGGTGATAGGGACAGACATGAGAGCACAAAGTTGGGTGGAACGTCTGCTGTCAGGCGGCTCGGCCTGGAGAAGGTAGAGCGCACCCCTGCCAGTGAAGTACACTCTCATGGGAGGTGATAAGCCGGCTTGATGGAACAAGAGGCTGTGGAAAGAGGACAGAAATGAAATTTCAGTACTTGTTGGCGTTGTGTGAGAACAGAAGAAATGAAAGGATGTGTCTTTGGTTTGTTTTAATTTTCGGAAAATGAATTGGCTAACAGATGTGTACTGAAATGAGGGTGTTCACTATCTGAGTTGAATGAAAATTAAATCCAGGATGCACATGTCTAGAGGATGTGGTGCAAGTGGGTTCTTGGGTCTGGGTTAGTGCTCCTTTTCCCCGGGTAATACTGTTGACATTGTGTGTGGAACTCAGACGCTCTCATGTGGTCTGTTGTGAAGAAGGTCTTCCTTGTCAGCACTGTGACTTCATCTAAGACCCAGTTTCCTCATCTGTGAATTGGGGTAAAGCTAGGGTTTGGCCTCAGGCTTTGGGCTTGCACAGTAGTGCTTGCTGCATGTTCCTAGTTTTTATCTCCACTGCCACTTGTCCCTGATGGCAGGAAGGCAACAGGGTTTAACTTACACTTAGCACTTCTCTGATTTATAGGGATTTCAAATGAGATCAACTAGTAGGTAGTACTAAAACATAGCATCTGTGGCTGAAGAGTGTAATCAGTAAAGTTATTCTTCTTAAGAGTTGTATTAGCAGAGTCCTCCAGAGGAACAGAACCATTAGAGTGTATGCAATTATGAGAGGGGACTTATTAGAGGGGACTTATTAGATTGACTCTCACAATCAGAGGCTGTGTAGATCCACAATGGCTATCTGCAGACTGGAGAGCTGGAAAAACTGGTAGCTGCTCAGTTCAAGAAGCTGGAAGCCTCAGAACACTAGGGGCCAATGATGCAGCCGCAGTCCTTGGCGTGAAGGCCTGGAAGCCCCTGGAGTGTTGCAGAGCAAGTTTGCATTCAAAGATTGAAGAATTTGGTGCTGAAGTCCCTGGGTACTGGGAGCAGCAGAAACACAAACGCTCAAGAAGAATCGAGCATGTGCACGTGGGCTTCCCTCTTTTTCTGCTTTTTATTCCATCTGGGCCCCAGCCTGTTGAATGGTGCTATCCATATTCAGGGCAGGTCTTCCCCCGTCAGCTCTCTGACCCACATGCCAATCGTCTCTGGAAGCACCCTCACAGACACACCCAGAATTGTGCTTTACTAATTTTCTAGGCATTTCTCAATCTAGTCAAGTTGACAGCCGAGATTAACTATCACAAGAGTTACCAGGCTTTAACCAATAAAATCAGGAAAAATAAAATTTAAAGGAAACCAAATGTAATTAAACCTAGAAGATGCCTTTGTTTAATTGCTAGCTGAATAGTAAGCTTTTTAATGGATTGAAATAATGTTTGTAGTTGTTTTAAGTCATGTCAATTTGGCTTCCATACTAGTGGAATGAATGAGAGTTCCCTGATCTAGCAAAGCTGTAGCCCTGAGTTTCTCAGCTGTTTCAGCCTGTTGTATGGTCAGGGCTGCTCCATTGGTGAGGAACTCTGACCTTTATCTAGATTTTATTGTTGGTTTTCCTTCTCAGCTTGTTTGGATCTCACATATTTCCGTAGCAAAACCCCTAAGCAGTCACTTTGGCTCGGAGAGAGGAAAAACTGTCTATAATTGGCAGATTTCCCTGCACTAAAGACTCCCCAGTTCCTGTGACTGCAGTCTGGATGGAGAGAGTTGCATTTGTGGGTGCCTGGAGTCCTCTTGAGTGCAGAGCGTCTTGGCTCTGCTAGTCTGCAGGCCTCCACCCACTGGGACAGCAGCTGGGACAGCAGCTGTCCCTCCTGGCTCATTACTGCAAGTGAGCCCTCTCTGTTCTACCAAGTACAGGGTTCCATGGGACCTGATCACATGTCCCATGTGCCAGCTCTCAGCTGTGGGATCTTGGGCACCTTCTTCCCTGGCTTTGTCTTCTTGCCTACACACTGGGACAACACCACCTAGCATAGCAGTGGGGCAAGTAGAGAGTGCCAGCAAGTACCTGGCACAAGGTAGGTGGAGAGTGAATGAAGTGCTGTGTTGTACAGGCCTGCCATGGACAGTGGCAGGAGCCAGGTGAAGCCCTGCAGTAGGACTTCAACACTCAGCACATTCCATGCTTTCATCGGCTCTGTGCTTGCTGTTTCAAGAAGCAGGAACTGGGCCAGATTGGTGGCTTGTGTTTACTAAGTGTGGGGCTTCACTGAAGGCAGCACCAGTATCTGTGGCACAGCTGGTTGGAAAGCCAGGTCCTCCATGTGGGGTGAGGGTCATTCTTAAAGCCGTTTCAGACAGAGAAGACGCTGGCCTGTCCAGGCAGTGGGGCTGGTGAGTGGTGGAGCCCTCTGGGTGATGTGGAATGTACTAGGGTCTGGGGTGATAGAAGGTGTGGCTACCAGTTTAAATTATCAGTGGGGGTTGGCATTGGTGAAAGCTAAGCTGTTTCACCAAACTGTCGTGTGTGCATGTGTGAGAAAATTGTGTTTATTTTAACACTTGTTACACTTGTTTATTTACCAATGACAGAGAAAATAAGAGGTGGACAGTCGAGAGATATAATTTGATTCTAGCACTTCTGTGAGGAGAAGAGTTTTTTGAGAAAAGACACGGTGGAGAAGGTTCCTGGATCTGATTAGAGTTTTTCTAAGAGTGCCTGGGAATTAATAACTGCAGTCACTCTTTACCAGGGTTCTTCCATAAATGTGCAGAGGTGACTAAGCCAACTCCTGTCTTGTTTTTGACCTTGAAAGTTAGAAATATGGCATCATTCTTTAGAAAATAATGTGAAAAAAATCCTACTTTTCCTGTCCCAGAATAAACTGATACTTCAGAGTATGGCCAGTGTTGTGATCCCTTTATTTTCTTGAAACAACTTGTTACCAAGTTATGACACTTCATTGCTCTGTGACAGGGAATGCTGCTGTTATTGACTCAGCACTTCCCCCTCTGCAATCGAAGGACTGGTTTGAAATACTAACTAAGAAGTGAAATGTGGCCATTCTTGCCTTTTTTTTCGTAGCTAGGCAAGGACTATGGTCACTAGATCTCTGTGTGATGTGGGGGTTGGCCCTCCAGATAGCATGGTTAAAATGTGCCCTGGGCAGGGCCACTCCTGGGGCTGGGCTGGTCCACCTCCAATGCTGCTGGACTTTGTCTTAGAAAAGTTGGCACCACTTTCTCTGAGGGTAATTGTTTATTGGCCACAAAGTTCTGATGAGGGTGGATCAGGATAGCCAGATGTTTAGAAAATAGGAGTGGGGATGGCCCACACCCTGTCCTTTGATTTCTTTTGTCAAAAAAAGGGCTGAAGGGACACTGACCTTGCGGGTAGGTGTGGTGTGTGTCCTGTGCCTGGCACTCCCTGGGTGCTGGACTGCTTCCTCTGGGTAAAGCAAGGGCCCAGGCGTAGCCAGTCACCCCGGCTGTTGCCAGCTCTGCTCTGACCGTTCACGGAGTGAACTTTATGGCTTGCTTGATGCGGGAAGTGTCTAATCTCACAGGAATCGATTGCGTGTTTGCTGTTCCCAAGGCCTGTGTGCTGATTTGTCCAGGGCAGTGCCACTTCACACAGGCTGTTGTAGATGCTTTAGCTTAACTGATTTCTAGTTCCCACTTTGACTTGCATACATTTTGTGGCTTGGATGGTAAACTGTATGGTCATGTTGGTCGTTAAGAGAAAGGTTCATTCTGTTCATTAACAAATGTTCCGGTGCACTACATGTGTTGACACTGAAAATATTTTTGCAGCTTAATTGAGCCTTAAACGACATACAGTAAACTGCAGTATTTGAAGTATCTGGTTTGATAGGTTTTTTCACATACACACACTGTCAGCACAATTAAGATAACAAACATGTTCCTCATTCTGAAACTTTACGTGTAGTCTATCCTGTCCACACTCTTCCTGTGCAAATATGGATCTGTTTTCTGTCATTATAGGTAAATTTGACTTTTTAAAGAATACTAAACAAGTTGACTAATACGGTATATATTTTTCTTCTTTTTTTGGTACCAGGGATTAAACCCAGGGGCGCTTAACCACTGAGCCACATTCCCAGCCCCTTTTTCTTTTTTTGGTACTGGGGATTGAACCCAGGGGCACTCCACCACTGAGCCACATCCCCAGCCCTATTTTGTATTTTATTTAGAGACAGGGTCTCACTGAGTTGCTTAGGGCCTCCCTAAGTTGCTGAGGCTGGCTTTGAACTCCCGATCCTTCTGCCTCAGCCTCCCATTACGGGCGTGCGCCACTGCGCCCAGCTTCCCAGCCCTTTTTTTAAAAAATATTTTTATTAGAGACAGGGCCTCCCTGAGTTGCTTATGGCCTTGCTAAGTGCTAAGGCTGGCTTTTGAACTTGCGATACTCCTTCCTCAGCTTCCTGACCTGCTGGGATTATAGGTATGTGTCACCGTGCCCAGCTTTGTCTGGCTTCTTTGGCACAACATAATGGTTTTAAAGGTTTTCACGTTGGATATATCAATAATTTGTTTCTTTTTATTACAGATACTCCCCCTTTATAGAACCAGAAGCATAGAAAAAGGGACAAAGTGGAAATTACTTCTTTATTTAAGTTCTTCAGATAGAATTCTCTTTATACCCTTCCTGAGATACACACGAGCAATAACCTACATAAGAGGTTAGCAGCCAGCTTTTTTCTATAAAGGGCCAGAGGTTTTAGGCTTTGTGGGTTGTGGGGTCTCTGGCAGCTCTTCTGCTCTGCAGTTGCAGCACAGCGGTATGTGGGGGCCAGGATGTAGATGAGCAGGGGTGGCTGTGTTCCTGTGAAACCTTGTTTGAAAGCAGGTGGCAGCCTGTAGTTGGCCATGGCTGGCTGCTGTCCTCAGTGCTGTGCTCTCAGCCATCCTGCCACTCTGTTAAATCAGGCTCCCTGGTGTTGCTGCCTGTGATTCAATCCAGCCATTTTACCCTGAACACTTGGGGAATTAAGACTGCATTTCTGGGGCTTGGTTTTCTTTCCTGTGTGATGAGGGGAACGGTGTCTCAACTCAGATTATGTTTGGGGTATTTAGCAGAAACCCCAAGTATCAGTGGCTTAAATAACGTAGAGGTTTATTTTATTTTTTTCTACAGAAAAGGCCACAGGCCAACAGGCTGGGGTGGGCCTATGGCTGCCATGATGGGCCAAGACCCAGCCTCCTGCCTTCTTTCTGCTCAGCTGTTCTTAGAGAGAAGGTCCCCTCTCAAGGTCACCTTTGGATGTGAGGTGGCTGCTCCCGAAACCAGGCAAAGACCAGGTGTGGGCTGTGCTGGGTTGCCCTTTGGAGAGCTCTCCCGGAAGTCCCTTGCCTGGCAATCATCTTCTGACCTCTTCTGTGGTGGCCAGACCTGGCAAAGGGCAAGTGAGAACAGGGTCAGCTGCTGAAGAGGGTAGGCAGACAGTAGGGAGCAGTTGTCCCAGCTGTTGATATTTTTAGGGAGAAGAAAAATGCATTTTACTTTGGTCAATTTGGATAATACAGAAAGTCGGAAGGAAGAGAAAATTTTGCAGTCCCATCACATGAGCTGTGACCTCGCAGTCTTCTAGGTTATGTGTGTCCTGCCTTAAGGAATGTTTTTAGACACAATTTTGTAACATAAATATGCCCCCTCCATTCCCCTTATTTTTGTTTTTGGAACCAGGGATTGAACTCAGAGATATTCGGCCATTGAGTCACATCCCCAGCTCTATTTTGTATTTTATTTAGAGACAGGGTCTCACTGAGTTACTTAGGGCCTCGCTAAGTTGCTGAGGCTGGCTTTGAACTCTCGATCCTCCTGACTCAGCCTCCCAAGTCACTTGGATTATAGGCGTGCACCACCACGCCCGGCTCCCCTCATTTTTTTTGTTGGCCGTAAAATACGTATAATGTAAATGTTACCACTGTAGCCATTTTTAAAGTACAGTATAACTATGCCCTTTCATAAATTCTTCATAAATCTCGTTTGGTAGCTATTTTATGGTTTACTGAATCACTGAACGTGTTGAGCCTGAAAACAGCCTTGAGATCAGTTCTTAAATGAAGGGTGGATGGCTTTTTTTCCCGAGGGTGGGCAGTCATCAGATGCAATTGATCTTCCCTGTCTGCTCTAGGAAATGCCATTGCTTACAGGTTGACCTCCAGTGGTCAGAAAAGTGGATGGTGAACCTTGGGCTGCAGAGGTTGCCGAGGGACACCCCTCTTGTTAATTATAAGTAACTGTTGGTGCAGTTGGGTGTATGCAGATTCGCCATCAGATAATCCAGGGAAGGGAGGATGAGACGTGAAAGCATGGTGGCTGTCAGTCTTAAGGCCAGAGCACTCCACTTCATCTGGGCCCTTCTAGCCCCACTGTAGGGAACTTTGCTTAAAGTTCATTATCACTGGCTGTTATGATTTAGAGAGGAGGTGTCTCTCCAAAGCTCATGTGAGACAGTGCAAGGAAGCTTAGAGGCCTTAACTAAGGCCAGGAAAGTTATGAGAGCCTTAACATAATCAGCGCATCAGTCTTCTGATAAGGGTTAACGGGGTGGTATTTGTGGGTAGGTAGGGTGTGGCTGGAGGAGGTGGGTCATTGGGGGAATGCTTTTGAGGCATATATTTTGTCCTTGGTGAGAGAGCTCACTCTCTCTGTTTTCTGATGCTGTGTCCTGAACTGCTGTTCTCTGTCATACACCGCCACCATGATTTTCTGCCTCATTTGGGGGCCAGAACAATGGAGCTGCCCATCTGTGGACTGAGACCTCTGAAACCATAAGCCCCAAATAAACTTTTCTCCTCTAAAATTGTTTTTGTCAAGTCTTTTGGTCACAGTAGCAAAAAAGCTTACTGAAACACTGGCACTCCTGGTGTTTGAGCTTCTTGGTCCTCTGTGTAGCAAGTATACAACTTTTGGCTACTGCTTTTCTTTTCTTTTTGGGGTACTGGGGATTGAACCCAGGGGTGCTTTACCACTGAGCTATATCTCCTGCCTTTTTTATTTTTTATTTTGAGACAGGATCTCACTGAGTTGCTGAGGCTGGCCTCTAAACCTCTAAATTGCCATCCTCCTGCCTCAGCCTCCCAAGTCATTGGGATTATAGACGTGTACCACTGTACCCGGCTGTTGTGTTTTTTACCAGGGAGGACACTGCCCAACTGCTAAAACTGAGGCCACTAACCACAGAACAAGGCCAGTCAAGTTCAGAACTCACCCTTTGAACTTGAGACCTTTGATCTCATTTTTCCTTCCTTCCTACTCAGTGTGTCTGCAAGCTCTGCCTTGGAATTGCTTATTCTGTCTTTGCTATTCATGCACTTTGCCCCTTATTTCCATAACTCAACTGTAGGGACTTTCATCCATCAAATGCCTTTACTTTTTTTGTGTGCGTGTGGTACTGGGGATTGAACCCAGGGTGCTCTATCACTGAGCTACATCCTCAGCCCTTTCCATTTTTATTTTGAGGCAGGGTCTCACTAAGTTGACAAGGCTGCCCTTGAACTTGATCCTCCTGCCTCAGCTTCTGGAATAGCTGGATTCTAGGCATGCGCCATTGTACCTGACGGCTTTTACACTTTTTTAAGTAGCAGAGTTCTGAATTTGCTGTAGCATTTCTTATATAGTTTTAAGAATTATACTTTTTAAGGCAGGCATGGTAGTACACATCTGTAATCCCAGTGACTCAGGAGGTTGAGGCAGGAGGATCGTGAGTTCAAAACCAGCCTCAGCAATTTAGGAAGTCCTAAGCAACTTAGTGAAAGCTGTCTCAAAACATTAAAAGGACTGGGGATTTGGTGGTTAAGCGCCCCTGGGTTCTATCTCTGCTCCTACCCACCCTGCCCACCAAAAAAAAAAAAAAAAAAAAAAGGAATTTTACCATTTTTAAAATTCTTTATTTTATTTAATTTTTTAAAATTTGGATTGCTTTTGTTTCCTTGGTGCTTGATTATAGTGTAGGGGTTTGAGTGACTGCCCCAGTTCATCTTTTCCCACAAGACTTCTTATTTTTATTGCATACTTTTGCAGAATGTGAGGGTTTTCAGCAATTTAGATACTTTTAAAGAAAAAACACCTGTAATGTTTTACTAATGCTAAGCTTCTTTTAAATTACCTTTTTAAATACAAATAACATGCTTCCTACAAATAAATACATATAGCCCAAACAAACAAAAATTACTAGTAAATCTTACCACTGAGATTCTGGAAATAAGCCCTGACATATAGACCTATAGGGGTTGAGGGGTGGGTAAGGTGAGACAGGCCTCAAGAGGACGTTTGGAGGGCACGTTGGGTTGCCAGGAGTGGGGATGGGTGCATGCTGCTGGCGTCTGTGGTAGAGTTCAGGATGCTGCCTCCCCTCCTTGATCCCCAGTGTCCTGGGTACCCCACAGTGTAACAGTGCCAAGCTTGAGCAGCCCTGATATAAATGAATTGTTTCTTAGGTCTTCTCCTGTGATTATTAATAAGCATACTTTAGTTTTACAAAACCTATCAATTGTACACACTCATTTGTGACCTGATTTTTGCATTTACTAAGTCATCAATATCTTTCTGTGCCCATAAATATGCCTCCTGCTTGCCCGTCTTAGGACCGGCCTGTCGTGTTCTGTGGTGTGGATGTCCAAAGCTCTGACTGGTTCCCTGTTGTGGAGATCTCAGTCATTCCTGCCGTCTAGCTCTTGAGGCTGTGCCTTGCCTTCTGCGGGCTGCTCTGCAGGGGAGGCTGCCTTCCGGGGGGGGCCCATCCTCGCAGGGGCTCTCCCCATGCCCTCGCCAGGCAGAACCCTTTGCTGTTTAGTGTTTCAGAACTTAGCAATGCATCAGGTCCCAGGTTTTCACAGTGTAAATACTTCATTGCAGTTGACACAGCTGCATTAAAATAGGTTGAAGTCATAAGTGAGCTTATATAATTTTGAGTTTCTATAATTATAATTATCACGTAATCGTATTATTGTATAATTATATTGTAGTTATTATATATTACGTGGAATATTTTGGTGTTATACATGTTCCACATCGGGATGATGAGACAAAATGGGCTAAGGAAGCAGTATTGAAGTATGGAGTAGATAAGTAACACTGAATATTTTTATCATGTTTCCTATTTAGGTAGAACTTTCACTTTTTGCTTCATGTTACTTTCTGTTCCTTTAAAAAAGAAGTCTTTCTGGTAGCGCACATGTGACCTTACCTTCTCATGGCATTGCTCCACGTCTGGCCTTGCTTCCGGAAGGCGGAGGGGTGGGTATGCTGGGTGTCCTGCTGTAGCTATGCAGTGGGTGGCACCTGTGGCTGCAGTGGTGGCCCTCATTGCCCAGGCTGTCCTGAGTATGGAGGAAGCAGGTGACAACCATGGTGCCTGGGTTCCCTTTTGGGGGGCATGGGTGTGGTCACAGACCGAGTGTGCAGGAGTGCCTGGACCTCCCCCTCAGGTCTGTTACCACTCAACCACTTCCAGGAGCTTGGTGGCATAGTGGTGTCTGTGTCTGTGTTTCGGGTGTTCCATGAGGAAGTTGCTGTCTTCACATGTCCCAGCTGATGTGAATAGCCAGTCTCAATGTCTTCCAGGTATGGAGTGATGTACTGGGGACCCAGGGGCTAGAGCCACACTACAACAGCAGGATGTGAGTAACAGGAAGTGACAGGAATCACCAAGGGCGCCAGATCTTTTCTCGGCCACCTTCCTGAGCTAGGACTATATTTAGCAGAGAACTTCCCAGCCCTGTCCTGCCTGGATGCTGCCCTCTGCCTCTCTGTGTCAGTGACTGGATTGCCCGGTGCTTGTCTGTTGCTCTGTCTCTGGTCTACTTGGTGACCACAGGTTGCTGTCCGCTGATGTAAAATCTCACTTTTTTGTTTTTGCTGGGTCACTTCGATCCTGATACACTGAAGCAGCTGGAGAGTGGGGAGAGCAGCGAGTCAGAGCTGTGGACTGTGGGAGGCTTGGGGTCGAAGTTAAGGGTAAGGCTCTGAAGTGAAGTCAGCGGGAGGGAGGTGCAGCCTCTGCTTGGCTGGTTTTCTTTGAGTAGGAGGCTAAATTTAAAGCCATGGGCTTGGCAGTATGACTGCTCCCAGTGCCGGAAATACTCTCTGGCTTCACCTGGCCAGGCTTCTTAGGAGGAGTCCTGCAGCCCCCAGTGGGCACTGCAGAGCCTGGACCTCACCTGCCCTGCTTCCTCCCATTCTAGGTCTGTCCACAGCTGGTTGACACGTGTGTGCTGTGGTTCCTGGAGAAGATGTGTCCAGGGTGTGATACTAGTTTGTGGTGGTAGCCATCCTTATGATTCCTGGACTGGGATGTCGGGAGAAGGTGCTTTTGTTGGTCTCTGAAAGCGTCCTCTAGAGAGGCCTCCCCTGCCACCCTGCCCCCAGCAACGCGTCAGCCTTGTTTCCCTGTGCTCAGTTCCTGCTTAGGGTTCAGGAACCCACATGGGATGAGCATCTGAGAGAGGTAAGAACAGTGTTTGTGCTGTGGAACGCAAGCAGTGCTAGAGGAGCGCCAGGCCGAGGTCGGGGTGGCACGAGTGAGCTCAAAGGCCAGGCCTGGGAAAGCCCACCCCTCTCCATTTGGTCACTGGAATCTGCCCATGGGTATGGTTGCAGGCTGACCCGACACCTTCTCTATGGTTGTGCTTACAAGTAAGGCATGGTGATATCATGTGTCCGGACTTCTGGCGAGTTTAGTATGTGCCAAGAATTTGAGGCATTTGAAAAATCATGCAGTGAACAACTAGGTACTTCCCAGTCTGAGAAGTGAACACTATGGGTGTGACCAGAGCCCGGGTATCCTTTTCCACTCCTGCCTTCCCTCCCTGCACCACCACCATTCTGAGTTTGGTGCTTAGCGTGTGTCTGTATGCTGCCATGCTTTCTACTCATGTATGCTAGTTTTAGCATTTGAATCCATTTATCCATGTAGATCCTTCTACTTTGGTTAAATGATTGAGGGTTAAATGACTGCTTCCTGACTCCTGGAGTTCAGTCACAATTTCTGGGAGTGGGGTGTGAACTTGAGGAGGATCACAACGTTGGTTTCCTGGCATATGGCTGCTCTAGTGAGACATTCCACTGCTGCTGTAGGTTTCCTAGAGTCACCATTACAGAGAGCGCAGCTGAGGTGTTCTTATGCTGTCTCCTGGCACACAGGTAAGAGTATTTCTAGTATGTGTTTCTAAGGATAGAATTACCAGGTGTATGCATCTTCAGCTTGGCCAGACATTGCCAAATCACTCTCCAAAGCTGTACAGTATGTGTTCCTGAACAGTGGGATACGTTTGGAGAAGTGTGTTGTGAGAGGATTTTGTTGTGTGTGTGTCATTCAGTGTACTTATGTAAGCCTAGAGGGTTTGTCTGCTATACACCGGGCTGTGTGGGGTAGCCTGTTCCTAGGTTACAAACCTCTTGCACATATTGGTGTGTTGGGTACTGGGGACAATTATAACACAATGAATGGTGTTTGTGCACCTAATGGTACAGTAAAAATACCAGCTGATAGGAGTTTTTCAGCTCCGTTATAATCTGATGAAACTGCCATTGTGTATGCAGTTCATCCTTGATGGAAACTTTGATGCATGGTGCATGGCTTTATTTTAAAACTACCACCAGCAGTGTTAACATAGGAATGATCTCATTTCTCTAGTGTCTACTTTTTGGGTACCAAACTGATGGCAAGATGAGCCTCATGGATGAAATATGACATTGAATGCAACTGAGATTTTAATAGAAACCTTGACTTAAGCATGTTCAAAATGGAACTACTGATCCCCATCCCCCAGCTTCAAGCCTACTTCACCTACAGTGTCTAGGTCTCCGAGTCACTGGCTCGGAGACAGAAGGACCTCAAGGTTTCCTGGGCATGTAAGTGGGTTTAGGGCTGGGGAGGCAGCCCCTGTAAGAGCCCTTGTCCTGTTGCTGTGTGGCCACTCCCAGTGTGCACTGGCACTGAAGTGGTCGTGGACTGACCCCTTGGAGTTTCATAGCTCCACTGATTCTTCAGCTCTGTGTGCTTGGAAAGGAGCCTCCATTCCCCAGGCTCTGCTTGTGCAGCCTGAATTCCTAGGCCGTGTCACAGCCTGATGGCAAAGAAGGCACCCCCGCCAGAGGGTACAGGTTGTGGTATTCCTGCCGTGATTTCCTCCCGTGCTTACAACAGAGCTGCCTGGCCTGGTCCAGGGAGGACCTGCCTGTCTGGGAGGATGTGTACTGAAGGTGTGTCCACTACTGCTTTCTTGGCAAGTTAGGAGTCCTCTGTATTGGCATTGAGTGAGTGAGACCTCACACGTCCTTAAGGGGCATGGCTTGTTCTGCAGTTGCTCCTTGGTATTCCTAGGTCAAACTTAAATATTATTGATGTTTTTGAGCCTTTTTATTTTGATTCCTGTGTACTCTTCGTTGTTTTCCCAGTGGTGAGCTCAGGCACGGCCTCAGCATAGTATCGCACCAGATGCTGGCACTGTTCCTAATGAGTGTCACATTGCCAGCCCTGGTGCCCTTGTGGCTCACGCTCTTCTCTGTGTGACCCTGTAGCCACCATTCTGTTTTCCATGTCCACAACAGCCTCGTTTCAAGAATATTAATAGATGGAATCACACAGTAGGTGACCTTTGGGAAGGGTCTTTTCTACTCAGCATAGTGTCCTGGAAGTAGATCTGGGTGGTTGCGTGTGTCAGGAGTTGTTTCTGGTTGTTGCCCCATGGTGTGGACATGCCACAGCGTTAGTCCTTTACTGGGGGATGGCATCTGAGTTATTTCCTCTGTAAACATCACGGGCAGGTGTTTGTGTGAACGTAACTCTTAGAGTGACTGTAAGGGCTCATGTGGTCATTCCTTTCTTAAGAGACTGACAGACCTAAACTTGGAGAGGTGCTGATGGAGATCTGGGGGGGCTTGTATGTGAGTGCTCTTCCCAGACACACGAGTCGCTGACTACACCTCACATTGATGCCAGGATGTGACAGTGCTCTTCATATTCTCAATTTTCAGATGAGGAAATGAAGGCACAGGACAGAGAAGCACCTGCGACAAGTGCAGCAGCTAGTGAGAGCTTCAAACCAGGGGACTGAATGTGGTGCTGGGTCCCGTTCAGTCCTGCCATTCCCTTGCTAGGTGGCTTCTATCACCCCCTTTCCAGTAGAGGAACAGTCTACCCATGTGTCAGCCAGTCAGTGACTAGGTGGGATTCAGATCGTGGTTTCTCTCAGGCTTCTTCAGTATAGGACGGGCATCTGCCATCTGTTTCACTAACTCATGGCCTTTTAACGTAACAGTGGCTGCAGTCTGTTGCCCAGGCTCGCCTGACACCCAGGAAGCTATTCTGGCAACACATGGAGGATGGTGGGCCAAAGGTCCATTTCTCCATCCTAGTACTGAGTTCTGGAGTGATACATGTGGGCTGCAAACTGTCACTGGGGAACGGTAGATGTTGACCTGACTTGGAAGGGGACCCAAATCTCATTTTTGTATGGCATAGCTCCTAACATAATCTGAGTTAGAAAAAATGAAGTATCTTTTCTTTCTTTTAATGTATAAATTTTGCTGATACAAATGTTCAACTTTCCTGGGAGTGAACTAGCAAAGAGGTGTTTGCTCAACTCTATGGTCAGTTAGGGAAGTGCAGGACTTCAGCACTGGCTGGGGGTGGGGGCGGGCGGGCGGTGCTTTGGTTCTCAGCTCTCCTTGGCCTTCCCCAGCATGGTCTGAAGCTCCAACAGCACTCCTGTGCTCAGCTTTGCTGTCCTCATGGCCTGATAGGTGTCTGAGACTGTTGTCTGCTTCTCCCAGCATAAATTCTGTCTGGGTGGAAACTTATCTGGTCTTCTCCTTTGAACCCCAAACCTAGAGCAGATCCTCAGCAAGTGGTTTCAGAGCCTGTAGGTGTTGGAGATCAAAGCTGCTTGTGGTGTCTGGTGGCATCCACTTCTCCCACCCTTGCCAGCTTCAGGAAAGCAGTGACCCTCAGCCTGCTTCCTGTCTTCCCTTCCCACACTCCTGACTGTTCCACTCTCCATTCAGTCTGACCTCCACGTTTCCTTCCCTGGGGAACCCTGGATACATGAGAGAGAGCAACTGCATTGGAAACTCAGTTATGTTCATCCCCTGTGATGAAGTTTAATTGGTGGAGCAAGAATTGGCTGCAAAGCATTGCTTCCACAGGATCTGAGTGTGAAACCTGATCATCTAGTAATTTAAATCAGGTCTTTGTAATATAAATTTGAGCTATAAGATGGGCGGAAATTCAGAAATTTCGTAATGTTTTATTGGTGAATCCCCAGGGAGGCAGGCATTTTCCAGCACTGCTGGTGGGAGTGCACACTGGTAAACCCTGTGGAGAGGAATTTGGTGATGGTTAGCAAAGTTGCACATTTGCTGTTTGTCAGAGAAGTTCCACTTCCAGATATTTATCCCAAAGATGCAATGGTAAAAATAAGAAAATACCCATTCACTGTGGCACTATTTGAAATAGCAAAAGATTCTAAACAATGCAATTAAATAGGGCACTGGCGTATAGCTGGTCCAGTGCTTCTGTAGGAAAGATTAAGGGACCTTCATTCATTGTAAGAAATGATGGCCAGGGTGTATAATTAAGTGAAGGGCAAAGACGGGAAGCAGTGTCTGTGGTGTGCTGCTTTTTAAACAGGGAGTGTGAATATACACTGAAGGGTAAAGCAGATCTTGCTTTTTTGTTTGTTTATTTGTTTTTTAAAAGCTACCTATTGGAACTGGGATAGAGGGGAGAGAGAAGAACCAGGCTTCTGACCAGACAAGACCTTATTTTGTTGAGTTGACTTTGAAACCTTTTAGATATTTTGTATCATCATAAAACAAAATTAAGTAAGAGATTATGACCTTTGAAAATTTTGATAAACTGTAGAAGATTTTCTCCAAAGTGGTGTGCGTCTTATATATCTCTGGATAACTTTTTTCCTCCTGTGCCTTTGCCACCAGCATTAACATCTGAGAACTGTGCCAGCCTGAGAGGTGAAAAGTAGACTGCTGTTTCTACTCCCTGGTGACTCAAGGGACAGGGTGGCTTTGTATTAATTTATTCTCCATTTTGTGTCTTCTGTGACATCAAAGTTCATCACATTTTTCTATCAGAAATAATTTTTTTGTTGGTTTATAAAAACTTTATATTTTGTGGGTTTTCATATTCATTCTTTTTTGGTGGTACTGGGGATTGAACCCAGGGGTGCTCTACTACTGAGCTGTGTCCCCAGCCCTTTTTATTTTTTAGTTTGAGACAGGATCTCACTAAGTTGCCCAGACTGGCCTTGAACTTTTGTCCTCCTGCCTCAACCTCCTAGTCTCTGAGATTACCTCATTTTTATTATTACCAGGTTTGACCTCGTTTCCAGTTGAGTTGTTCAGGCCCTGATTGTAGAGGTGGCAGTTAGTCTATCATGTTATGTGTGATGCCTGCTCATGTCACTCTAGAGTGAGTGAATCGTACTTCCTACACCTCAAGTGCTGGGCATCAATTTGTGGGCTCTCTGGAACAATAGAACTGTTTTCCTACGTTTGCTTCTCCTTTTTTTTTTTTTTTTTTAAAGAGTTTCCTAGGGCTTATTATGTATGTCTAAACAGTTGTAAATGTCCACTTAAGTTGATTTCTGGTGAATATATAACCTAGATTTGAATTGTTTTTTTGGTTTGAAATTGTTCTTCATTTTTAGTGACCTATAATAACTGTTATTCTGTTCTTGTGAATACTGAATGAAATAGTTATTTTTCATTTTATATGTTATCTCTCTATACACATATGTGTTCATGTATGTTTGTTTATTCATGGGTAGGTTTCTGCAACCCTTGCCCTTGTCCATGGGATTATTGAACATGTTCTCTCTCTAGGTCATAACTCCCTGTAGGAAGCTCATCTTGTGTGCTGATAACAGAAAAGAAATGGAAGACTGGATTGCGGCACTCAAGACTGTCCAGAACAGGGAGCATTTCGAGGTTAAAAGAGAAAAACATCCTTCCCTGCGGGCCTCTTGATGACTCTACCCTACCTTGATTTCCTGCCCTCCACCTGTCCCCTACTCATGACTGGCAGTTCTGGAACGTCCAGTCTCAGCATGTGCCTTGAAATTAAGCCTTTGCTTGTCTTTTGGGAAGACCTGTCAGACTATGACCCTGTCCTTTACAGACCTCCCTCCTCCCTTAGATTCACGATTTAATTACATTCAGGTTGCTGAATTTAAGAGTTTTGAAGTGATGCCTTACCTTGCCGACTTTGTTTTGTCTTGCAGCCTACCCAGTATAGCATGGACCATTTCTCAGGGATGCACAACTGGTACGCCTGTTCCCACGCACGGCCAACCTACTGCAACGTGTGTCGTGAGGCGCTGTCTGGGGTCACATCCCATGGGCTGTCTTGTGAAGGTACAGAAGTGCATTTGTTAGTCATGTGCAGAAGGTGACCAAGGTTTTACTTGGTAAAGCTTTGGAAATCCAAACATAGTCACCATTCAGTGCCATCGCCACCCGCTGCTGCCAGTGGGGAAAGCGTTTTCTGCCACTCTTTGTTTATTTTACCTATGAGGAGTCCTTGAAAGTCTTTTTTTTTTTTTTTTTTAAATAGGGCTTGAACAAAGTGGAAAAAGGGGTAGTGATAGTGAGGACAAACAAGGAGGGAGCATCAGGTCTGCAGGGCTCTATTGCCCAGGGTCACTGCACTCCTCTAGGGTCGCTGTGTTGCGGATGTAGGGATTGAAATGTCTCAGCTAGCACAAGGCATTGGCCAGTGGCCAGGCAGTGGCTGAGCAGGGTGTTGTGGCTCATGACCAGGTCTTGCCTGCTGCCTGTTCTATACAGCTCACAAGCTTGACTAGTTTTTGCATTTTCCAAAAGTTTAAAAATTCAAAAGAATAATATTTTGATACATGAATGTTACTGTGGTTAGTTGCTGTTGTACTGTGATGGCAGAGCTGAGAAGTTGTGACACAACTGAAACCTCAGCTGCTTGCTCTGGCTCTCCCTGCTGTCTGCTTGCTTTCCCCCTCCTGGGCTCTGAGGCATCTCAGTGTGCTATGACAACATGGAAAAGTTTCTTGTTCCTTTTCCAAATTTCCTAATCAGTCTTTCCCGTATAGAAGGCACCTGTCATGGACGAAGCTTTTGGGTTCTTTTCTCTCACAGTGTGTAAATTTAAAGCCCACAAACGGTGTGCTGTGCGTGCAACCAATAACTGCAAGTGGACCACACTGGCCTCGATTGGGAAGGACATCATTGAGGACGAGGATGGGGTATGCCTGAAGGGATCTTGCCCCGGTGCCGACATGCACAACCCCCTTGTTCCCTGCCCTCCCTTCATTTAAGATAGACACTCTGGGGTCATATGTCCCAGCTGACAGTATCCAGGGCTCTGTGTGGTTGCTGCATGTCCAGTTTAGTCCTTGAGCCCTCTGAGTCGTAGTGCACCCTCACTGGTAGTACAGTGGTGTGGATGGCACTGTATGCCCTTGACCCCTCACTGACTGCCAGGATAAGGCTTGTGTGGGAGCAGTGTCTTGGCTGAGCTCACCAAGAGCATTCATGCCCCAGGGCTCCTGGCACTGGGGTAGATCTCTGGGATGTCCCTAATGTGTCTTTGCCTGTCCACAGATTGCCATGCCCCACCAATGGCTGGAGGGTAACTTGCCTGTGAGTGCCAAGTGCACTGTATGTGACAAGACCTGTGGCAGTGTGCTGCGCCTGCAGGACTGGCGCTGCCTCTGGTGCAAGGCCATGGTGAGTGGGGCTGATGGGGCCCGCCTGTTGCCCAGCCTGGGGCAGGGGCTTCCTCTCTCTCTTCTGAACTGGGAATCCACCCTAGGGGACCCTAACTCTGAGAGCCTCTTTTGGCCTGTGGAGTGACATGATTTTTTTCCCTTTTGGATCTCTCCATTATTATTCTTGATATTTTTTAGTGTTCTTCTCCCTTGACTTTAGTCCTGTCTTTTTGACACAAAATGTGATATTCATGTAGCACCTCAGGCAGGCTTGCTGGCTGTTTTCCTGGGATGAGCCTAGGGAGGCTACCAAGGGCCTTCTGAGAGAGGTTTGCTCTGGGATGACAGTTGCAGGAAGAGGGAGGAGGAGCCATGATGTGGCCATGTGGCCTTTTGTGAGTCCTGGGAACATTTGTTGCCTTGTGGGGTGGTACCTTCTAGGGAGAGGTGAGGGGAGCCTTGTGTTTGTGTGTTGGGTCACTCATTAGAGGCTGTTTGGGGGTTACCTGGTGAGAGCCCTGGCTGTCTCAGAGGAAGCTAGGTACAGGTTGGCACATAAAAGGCCCTTGCCTGGGAGCCCGGCATTTGAGTCCTGGCGTTAAAGTGAGCTGTGGGAAAGGGGCCAGGAAGTTGGTCTGCATGTTGTGAGCATGACGGGCTCCCACTGCAAGCTCCACATCACAGCTCCTTGGGGGCAGGGCAGGGACATGGAGTGCCCTGTGGGAACAGGTTGGTCTCCCTGAAGTGCCTGTCTGTCCACAGCTGGTTCATCAGATACAGGGCCAGGCAGTGTTCCTGTGTGTGTCTGAAGGATGCTGGGGACCCTGGTGATATGTGGGTTCTTGTTTCAGGTTCATACTTCGTGTAAAGAATCCTTGCTGACTAAGTGCCCGCTTGGTCTGTGTAAGGTATCAGTCATCCCTCCCACGGCGCTCAACAGCATTGACTCTGACGGTGGGTACCCATGTGCAATCCTCGCTTGTTGGCACATGCCCCTTCTCCATGCCCACCAAGATGGGCATCTTGGAAGTTTTGATGTGGTCAGTAGCAGGCAAGACACAGCCCCAGGGTCGGGAGGAGGTGTGAGGTATTGGCAAGTAGCATCCTGGTTGTTGCTGTTAGACTCACTCAAGTGTTACCAGCGCTTGCCTTGAAGGTGATGGATCTAGGGGGCTGTTGAATGGACCTGGGTCTCAGGCCTCCTCAGTCTGCAATGAGTTGCAGGGGCTGCCCATCCCTGAATGTGGCAAATGTGGGCATGCTGGCTCAGACCTCTTCCACAGGTCCAGCTGGTACATGGTGACTCCTGTTGACAAGTCCCACTAAGGGGGTCACTGAGATACATGGCTTAGAGGAAATAGCTCAGAGGAGGGCAGGAGGTAAAGACAGTGCAGCAAGGTGAAATTGGGAAGTCTCAGATACAAAGTCAGACCCGGGGGCTGCCCATGCCTGGGAGTGAGGTCTCTCGCAGGCTTGCTGTTGCTGTGATTGAATTCATCCCCTGCGCTGTCTGCTGAAGCTTATATGTTCAACAGTGCCCCAGTGCCTTCGGGGCTTATAAAGCTTCTTCCTGTTCCACTCTTTCATACAGGGTTCTGGAAGGCCACCTGTCCTCCGTCTTGTACAAGCCCCCTGCTGGTCTTCGTCAATTCCAAAAGTGGGGACAACCAGGGTGTGAAATTCCTCAGAAGGTTCAAGCAGCTGCTGAACCCTGCCCAGGTCTTTGACCTCATGAACGGAGGACCCCACCTCGGGTAGGAAGCTTGAGAAATCTTCTTTTCTTGGAGCTTTTAATGTTTTGTAGATACGGTGTGCTTATTTTAAATAGATACAGAAAATTTTAAATAGGAAAGAAATTGTCATTTTTGAATCACCCTCTCCAAACTTCACTCGCAGAGGTTCCTGCTCTTAATAGTCGATGGGGGCTTGTGCCCTTCCAGTTTCCCATGCACACATATGCATGCGTGTGCTTGTGCACACACACATGCACCTTCTAAATCAAACGAGATCTTGTGTCAGCTGCCATTGCACAGCATGCTGTCCACGTGCATCAGCTGTGGCATTGGTGGCCTGTTTCTGTGAGTGCTTACACTGCCCTCTCAGTGATCCAGGGGAAGCTTTCCTCCCTGAGGCCAAGGGGCTCTTTCCTCTTGGAAGCACAGGAAGCGTTGTTGCACAGGTGCAGCGAGGCACCAACTGTGCAGAGGCCCAGGATGTTGGGCAGAATAATTATACATTTCATTTTTTAGCTGGAGAGTGGAGTCATGTTCCTTTTGGTTTTGTGCTTTGCACCGTAGAAACATTGGCTACTGTAAGTTTTTCTGTATGAACTAATTCCTTCTTCATTTGGAAGCACCGGTTCAAGGTAGGGTTCTAGGAGGATGTGCTAGCTCTCCAGGGAGATTGTGCAGCACAAGTGGAGTTCGAGGTGTTCCCACCCTGCTGTCTGCTGTGTGTTCCCTGGGGAGGAACCTCGGAGGGCATTGGTTTTGGAGCCGGGTGTTGCTGTTACATGAGCCAAGGCTGATTCCTTGCGTGTCCTTGGCTGACCGCTGCAGTGTGGTGTGAGGGCACACACTGCTTGCGGTTCCTTCAACACTAGTCCTTTGGTTGTCCTCAGTGTGTTCCTTCCCATGCTCAGCAAGGCCACAGGTGGTAACCCGGAAGCCTGTGTTCTCCAGGGCACCACCGAGTTCTGCCGATGCGCTTCTTCTGAATGATGCAGGGTCCCACTCACCTGATGTTGATAAAGAAATGATTTCAGTTAAGCAGGGAAAGTTAAGTTCACATAACTCTGAGCAGATTCAGTGATTGTTAAATGTGCTGCTAGGGATGTTGGATGAATGGCAGACTGCACAGTTGAACTTGAGAATAAAACATTAATTTTGGCATGCATGTCAAAATCCGATTTGTAGTCAGAGTTAAGTATGAGATGACTTAGGGATTCCTTCCCCTTATTCCCCCAACAGGGGCATGGAAATGAGTCCACTCTTTTCTTATTTCTGGGAACTGGAAAACATCTTACCTCACCCAGTTTCTAACAGGACCAAGTCCTGGCCTTGACTTTTCTCCTCTTCTCCAGAAAGCAGGGCCTCACAGGAGTTAGTGCTCTCCAAGGAGACACATGGACCCTTCTCTGTTTCCCCAAGGTCTGGTGCAGCCTGGTGGCTCTGAGCTTGGTTCTGTTCAGGCTTGAGTCTAGTAGCTCTTCCCATATCCCTGTTTGTTTTTTAAGCACTTCCTTTGAGACTGTCTCTGCTAGAGGCAGGGTCCATAAGGTCCCCCAGTGGGGAGGGAGCACACGTGGGCAAAGTCACTTCAGTGGGGCGATGCAATCCAGGAAGGGGGCACATAAATGAGGCCAGTGTCTCAGAGTCTCTACTGTGCTAGTGCTTGAGGAGGGCTGTGTCCACAGTGTGCTCTTATCTTTGTCTTCTCCCACAGTCACAGTGGGGGGACTGGGACAGTTCCGGGGGAGCAGTGGGCATCAGGGCAGAAAGGCACGTAGCTGTTGGTCAGTGAGGGCTGTAGGTATTAGCTGAGAAGTTTGACCCTTTCCAGAAAATGAGGGTCAGCCTCTTAAAATGAGGCTTAACTACTGTGTCTTAGGAAGATCTTGCTGTGAACACATGGGAGGCAGGCACCTGGAAGACTCAGAGCGGGATGGTGGCTGAGCCAACTGGGCTTAGTGGGAGTGGAGGGAGGTGTAAGGCAGGCTGACCTGCAGCCTGGGCCAGTGGTGCTGCTGGTGCTCGATGAGGGACACGTCCTGCTGGATGTGCTGTAGGACACCAGGGTGGTGCCTCCAAGTAGACAGGTGCAAACGCAGGGCTTTAAGAGTGGCCTGGGGTGTCATTCAGCATATCAGCACCTGTGTGTCTTTTGAAGCCAAATGTGAATGAGGTCATTCAGGAAGAGGGTGAGGAGTGAGGAGAAGATGGCCATGAAGCCCCAGGTGGGAACCCTGCATGGGGGTGGGGCACAGTGACCAGCAGGAGCCCAGGAAGGAGACTGAGAAGGAGTTACAAGGGAAGGAGGCTGGGCCTCTTCTCCTGAGGACCAAGGGTCTGAGGCATAAATGCTGTGGAGGAAACAGGCAGGGTTCAGGCAGATCTGCAGCCTGGGGCTCCGGCATGACCAGGCCAATGCTGGGCAGAGACCTGACCGCAGGACCGGGGGACAAGTATTATCGAGGCTCAGGCTGCCAGGCAACCAAGAGGGCATGATGGGGAGGGTTGACGACAGCATCTGCATGGGGCAGGTTAGGGACAGTGCTGAAGGTTGGGGACCATTGACCCTCGTGTTTGACTGGGGCTATGGAAGTCTGTGCTCATGAATCCTGTAAGAAACCTGTGCCTGAAGGAGATGAGGATCCAGGGTCTCACCAGTTGTAGGTTTTCTCGGGCGGGCCTGGCTGGTCCCCGGCTCTGGCTGGAGGGTTTGGCAGGGCCCCAGTGCCACTGTCATTCATTCTGAAACAGCAGAGCCTCCTGAGTGAAGGGCCATGCAGAGAGTTGGATCACCACAGGGTCAGCGGGAGGAATGGGCGGCTCCCCTCAACCAGATGGACACGCCTATTGTTTGTCCTGTGGAACCATGTCATTTCATTGCCTTTCTTTTCTCCACAGCTTACGGTTATTCCAGAAGTTTGACACCTTCCGAATTCTGGTTTGTGGTGGGGATGGCAGTGTTGGCTGGGTCCTCTCTGAAATCGACAGCCTCAACCTTCACAAACAGGTACCTGGACATGAGAGATGCCAAAGTTAGAGAGTGGCCCTGCTATTTCAGCTCTGTGCCATTGCAGGCACCTGCTCTCTGGCCGGGAGCAGCAGAGGTTGGAAGGTCCTGTGGGTTGGAGAAGGGAGAGCATGTCAGAGCCCTGTGCATGAAGAACGTTGCCTCAGGTCCCAGGTGGGGGGAGTCTGGGGGCTATTGTCCCCTGTGCCCCTTAGGCTCTTCACAGGGTGCATTTGTGACTTGGTGTCTCTGGCTCTGGGAGAGGGGAGGAAGTATATTTCAACTTTTCAAGTCAGAGTTAGGGACTTAGTTTTTTGTACTGAGATAAAAATAGACTTTCCTGATTGCACATTAAGTTCACTGTGTTCTTTGGATTTTCACTCCCAGCCACGCCCTTCCCCTGATAATTAGTCACTGCTGAAATTGCTGTCACTGTCTTTCAGATGGGTATCAATTTGTAAAGCAAGATGTAAGTAAGCACAGTGGTAAATGGATTCCCATTTTTCCTGCTAGCTTCTTAGCAGGCATCTCAGGCTCTACCCAGCAGCTCTCGCAGCTTCCACCGAGTGGAGCCGGCCCGACCTTATTAGCTCAGCGCCCCCATCAGTGGAGTTCACAGTTCTTCACCACAAGGGTGGATAAGCTTCCCAAGTGTTTCCTCTGGATTCAAACATGCGTGTGCATTAGCTGACCCCCTTCACTAGGGCGTGCCGGTCACCTTCCTAGTGGGGCATAAGTCTGTACTTTTCCATATGTGCTCATATGGCTTATCTTTTCAAGTGTTGCCCAAATGAGTAAACAAGAAATCTTATTTTTATTTCTTCAAGTCAAGCCTTGTCTCGATTGACTATGAAGCTTTAAGTGAATCACCTGTTTGTGCTTTTCCTCATTTTCTTTTGAGGTGTTCATTTTGTTTTTTAAATTGATGTCTAAGGGTAATTGTTTTATTAACTCTGTGTCGTGTCATTGAAGGTTTATCCCCCTTGTGTGTCATTTGTTATCAACGTACTTTTTTTTGTTTTTGATTGATTTGGTCTTCACAATTTTTGTCATTTGTCATATCGATACACCTGTCCATACTTCAAGGTTATGTAAATAGTCATTGATATTGTTTTATACCATATTTATATGGCCCTTTAAAACATTTAGAAGCTGGGCATGGTGGCACATGCCTGTAATCCCAGTGATCTGTGAGGCTGAGGCAGGAGGATTGCAAGTTCAAGACCAGCCTCAGCACCTTAGGGAAACCCTGTCTCAAAATTAAAAATAAACTAAAAAATTTTAAATCTTCTATGTGACTTCAGTGCATTTTCCAGTGATTTTTGTGTTCTCCACCCAGCTCCACTGGCTCAGTGATTCTTATGGGTGGGTGTTGTTAGTACTTGACTCCAGGATGGAGTGAGGAGGGTCTTTTTTTCTTTATTTTTTATTGGTGCATTATAGTTGTATGTAATTGTGGTATTTGTTATTACATTATCATACATGTGCACAGTGTAATAATATGATTAGGCTGATATCATTTCTCAGGACTTCCCCCCTCCCTCCCCTCCTACTCCTGGTCCCTTTCCTCTACTGTACCGATCTCCATTGGATTTTCATGAGACTTTTGCCCCCACCTTTCTTTTCCTCTTTCCTCTCTAGCTTCTCATGTGAGAGAAAACATGTGGCCCTTGACCTTCTGAATTTGACTCATTTCACTTAACACAATGTTCTCAAGTTCCATCCATTTTTCTGCAAATGATGTAATTTCATTTTTCTTTATGACTGAATAAAACTTCACTGTGTATGTATACCACATTTTCTTTATCCATTTATCTATTGATGGACATTCATGGACACACCTAGCTGCTTTCATAGTTTGGCTGTTGTGAGCTGTGCTGCTACAAACATGGGTATGCGTGTCATTTTAGTCAGATGATTTTAATTCTTTGGGATAAATACTGAGGAGTGGTAGGGCTAGATCATATGGTAACTCCCTGCCTGGTCTTTTGAGGAATCTCCATACTAATTTCCATAGCAGTTTACTAATTTATAGTCTCAGTGTGTAAAAGTGTTCTTTTTCTCCATGTACTCTCCAGCATTTACTATTATTTATATTCTTGATGACTGCCATTGTGACTGGTATGAGATCAAATCTTAGCTTAGTTTTGATTTGCATTTTCCTAATTGCTGATGATGTTAAACATTTTTTTTCATACATTTGTTGGTCGGTATTTTTTCTTTTGAGAAGTGTCTGTTTAGTTCATTTGTTTGTTAGTAGATTTTTTTTTGTCATTAAGTATTTTTTAGTTCTTTATATATTCTGGACATTGCTCCTCTGACAGAAGAGTAGCTAGCAAAGATTTTCTCCTGTGTGTTCTCTCTTCACATTCCTAATTGTTTCCTTTGCTTTGCAGAGGGTTTTGAATTTGATGGCATCTCATTTATTAACTTTTGGCATTATTTGTTGAGCTTTAGGGGTCCTATTGAGAAAGTCATTGCCTGTGCCCATATGCTGGAGTATTGACCCTACATTTTCTTCTAGGAGTTGCACAGTTTCTGTTCTAATTCTGAGGTCCTAGAACCATTTTGAGTTGTTTTTTGTGCAGGATGAGAGACAAGGATCCAGTTTCATTCTTCTATATAAGGATAACAAGTTTTCCCAGCACCATTTGTTGAGAGGCTTGTCTTTCCCCCAGTGTTCATTTTTGGCAGTGCTGAGGGAGGGTCTTAACCACGCAGTGCACAACCAAACTGGGCTTTTGCTCAGGAAAGGGACACAGCGCCTCTTAGTGGCGAGACTGGAACAGTCCACTTAGTTTTGTGGATTTTGTGGATTATGGACAAGTTTTCTGTTGCTGGTTAGGAAGAGTGACACCTGTGGATTGTTTTCATCTGTTCAGCCCAGTTCTGTGGACACTTATTGCCTCTGATTTCTATGTGGCCTTTGATGTTCTCTTGGTTTCTCTGGACCCCCCACCCTGTGGTATTTCTTCTCCTGTTCCCTTTACATGCCATGTCACCAAAGCCCTGTGTGGCCTCTCCTTATTTTTTTCACACTTTTCCCGTCATTTGAAGCTTTGTCTGCCCTGGAGATGCTCTGGGCCTCTCTGGATGTTTCCAGTCCCAAGTTATGGCTCAGCCCCTCCCCCACCCATGTGCTGTTCTTTGGAGTCTGAAGACATTGTCCACCCAGGTGTTCAAGTTTGAGAGTTTTTCCTTCCTCTTTGGTCCCCTTCCCTCCCTGTTTCTAGCCATTCCCAGCGCTGCTGACTTCTCCCTGGTCTAGGCCACGTGTGTGTGCTGCTGGGTCCCTGCTGAGCCCCTGCCTCTATCTGGGGATAGCTCACCTGGGCTGTCCTCCCTGGGCAGTTGTACACGTGTCCCTCCTCAGTCTCTGTGATGGGCAGAGTCCAGCGCAGCAGCAGAGCTCAGCAGAGCCCCTGATTTGCTCCTTCTTTCTTTTCCTACCCCTCTTCCCCCACTGTCTTCCTCTGTGTTGTGCTCTGACTTGCACTTCTCAGGTGTGTCACCTCACCTCCTGGAACACCCCCTGTACCTGTGCTGTCTGTCTTTTCCTGTGGGGCTCCAGGAGGCCTGACTGAGCCCTAGCTCCTCTTACGCACCCTCAGTGCCCAGTACTTTCCATCTGTGTGTCCTCATGTGTTCATTACTGCCTCCTGCATGGCCACGCTGTGCTCTTTGTGAGGTGGGACCTTCTTTTGTGCTGCTGTCCCTACAAGCCAGCAGGGCCCCATGCACAGACACTGGGTGTCAAGAGAAAAGGGACTGCACTCTTTGGGGAGTGTAGGCCGTGGTTCTGGCTTCAGGACTTATACCCCAGGTTCCAATGACTCTGGCTATTCACTGCTGTCAGAGAGCTGTAGGGTGCCAGCACTTGGGGGCTCCTTAAGTGCTGACCTGGCATGGAGGGGCTTTGATGAGGCTGTGGGATGGGAATGCCAGGTGTAGGCTGAGGCTTTGGGGAACGGCAGATACAGATTCAGACTGGGTCTGGAGTGTCCACTTTGTGGGTGGTTCTGGCAGGTTTTGACAGGTGGGGAGTTATAGACCAGCCCCTAGGATGCAGTCACAGCAGTGCAGCTGGGAATCAGAGGTTGTGCAAACTGAGGCCCTAGAGGGTTGATTGTCAAAATATGGCAATGGCCAGAGCCAACCCTAGCATCTGCTGTTGGATCATAACAACCATCTGTCCTCTCCAGTGGTCTCTGCCAAGAAGGCTCAGGCCTTACGCTTCAGTTCGGATCTTTCCTGTACTTGATGATCTTTCCTGTACTTGATGTGGCCGTCACCATAGGTCTCAGGGAGGGCAGTCGATTTTGTTTGAAGGATGCTTGGGAGGAAGATGGATTTTGTTAACAGGTGTCTGAGTGTCTTCCCTGCTGTTTTTGTTCAGTGTCAGCTGGGAGTGCTGCCCCTGGGGACAGGAAATGACCTGGCCCGAGTGCTTGGCTGGGGCTCAGCCTGTGACGATGACACCCAGCTTCCACAGATCTTGGCGAAGCTGGAGAGGGCCAGCACTAAGATGCTGGACAGGTGAGTGGGGCGCCCCAACACGGTGTGGGCTGAAGTGTTCTTAGAAGCAGGTGGCTGGAGTACGATTCCTGTCCTGGGGTCTGTGGAGGCTGTGCCTCTCTGACTTGATGTGCACGTTTGACCTGAGCATATATTCCTTTTCTGATAGTGTTTGGGTTTTGATTAGATTATTCAAAAGATAGAAACAGACAACATAGGTTAAGAAGCACGTCCCAAATGCTGAGGTCTCCTTATGAGACCATGTCTATGTCTGTCATGGGGTCAGAGAAGCATCTGCCTCTAGTCTTCAGCTATCTTGGCCCAGGTTCTGTGACTACTGCCAAGTACTACTGGGTATGTATTTGAGCAGTTCCATTTTCATATGTTCTTTTCCCAGAAGAGCAAGTTTTGGGGAAGTATCCTATAGTGCTTAAAGATATTTTGACTTCCTTGCATGGGTTGCTTCTAGTTAGGTGGACGGCACCCCACTGCCCATATGCCTGTGGTCTTTGGCATCACTGAAAATGCTCCTGCTCGCTCTGGGACCCTGGAGGTCTCGATGGCCTTCCTGGTAGGAAGCGCTGTGTGCCTGTGTCCTGAGGCACACTCATCCTCACTGGGCAAGGCTCCCTGCCAGCTGAGCAATTTTTAGCTCTCTGAAAGAGGGAAGTCCATTTCTCATAGCAGCAGTACCTTATCTCAAGGGCTGTTTATGGAAGACATTTCCCCTCCTTATGTGGAGCTGTAGTGCCCTGTTGGTTGGAGAGAGGAGATGTCTGCTCTCAGGCAGATGAAGAGCTGAGTTATAGATGTGGAGTCAAGACAGAGGGCTTAAAATGAGGTCAGAAACAGGGCTAAGATCAAGTGACAGGCCATGGAATGCAGGGAGCACAGGATCTGCCGTGGGCAGTTGCACGTCCTTGGGTGCTGACAGGTGCCTGGCTGAGCTGATTGTGCCTGTGCAGGTGGAGCATCATGGCGCATGAGACCAAACTCCCTCGGCAGGCCTCCGCCTCCACCGTCACTGAAGACCTCAGTGAGGATTCCGAGGTATTGCCACCAGCTTTTTTTTGAGGGGTGGGGTGCTGGGGATGGGACCTAGGTCCTCACATGTGCTAGGTAAGTGCTTCACCACTGAGCTCCACCCAGCTGCCATCACAGTTTAAACCTCACAATCTTCACACCGTCAGCATTTTGAACTGTCTTCCTTGCCTCTCGTGCTGTGTCTGTCGTAGCTGAACTGCAGGCTGGGTGGGTTCTCTTGGACTTCATGACTGTGTTGGGGTTTCCTGGGGTTATCGCCAGGGTTGGGATGGGAGGGGCTTCCCAGTGACCTTGCCCTGTGCCTTCCTGCTCCTGGGTGCTTTCTGTCAGCTCCTTAGCACTCCATGCACCATCTGTGCCTGTTCCCTCCCCTGTCACAGCTGTCCACCGACCTGGACTGCCCAGTCCCCTCCTCTCCTTGTTTCCAGCAGCCCCAGGCTCTTGCTCCTGTCTCACCCCTTTCCTCTCAGATGTCTGCAGCAGCTCTTAGTTCACCTACCCTGGTTCAGCATCGAGTTATTTTTGCTCAAGTGGATGTTAAGGTTGTGATTTAGCTCTCAGTTCACTGAGGATGTACTTTGGCTTCTTTAGTGTATGTCCTGCACTGAAGCAGTTCTGGGCATACAGCTATGCTTATCCCACTGGGCAAGCTCTGCTAGCTGAATGTGAGGAGGACTCTACCCGGTAGTGTGCCAACCAAGAGTGCCAAGGGTTGTAGAAAGAGATGAGCTTTTGCCATGTGGTCAGGGCAGCAGTGGACAAACAGTGCTGTAGGCCAGAGTGTCCAGGCCTGTTCTGACAGGTCTTCACAAGCCGAGAGTGATTTGTCTGGCCAGCAATGAAGCCTGCTGGCTCTGGAGCAGGACCAGGGGAGCAGGCACAACACAGGGTGGCATTCCTGTGTCATTGGCAAAGGCTAGTGGCGAAGAGGCTGGGATTCACACCCATAGAAAGCATGGCATCTGCTTTGAATGGAACCCAAACCAGGAGCCACTATCAGTGGGTCACTGCAGGCTGAAGGGGTGACAGACTGAGGACCCTGCACAGGCCAGGTTTAGATCTCATACTAAAGAAACAGGAGGCCCTATTTTGACAGATTGAGTTTTGTTCAGAACTGGCTTTTAGTCTGCCCACAGCTTGATGAATCTTCTGAAGTCTCTTAAGATTACTGGCCAGCTCAGACTAGTGTTTGAAGTGAGTTGAGGCTGTAGCGGGGTGACACAGGTAGGGGGAATCACTTTTCCAGACCTTGGTACCAGGGGAGTGGAAGATCCCTGTGACCCAGGGTCATGAATGGGGTCCTCAGTTGATCATGGAGACTGATAGACCCCTGTTTGTGGGGTGATTGTAGGTGCAACAGATTCTCTTCTATGAAGACTCAGTGGCAGCCCATCTTTCTAAAATCCTGACCTCAGATCAGCACTCGGTGGTCATCTCATCAGCCAAGTGAGTATGTGGCCTTGGGGGAGGCAGGGCCTCAACCAAGGTGGCACTCAGAGTTCCAACCCAGCCACCTTTCTGTCTTTCCCTGCTTCCCAGAGTGCTTTGTGAGACAGTGAAGGACTTTGTGGCTCGGGTGGGCAAGGCCTATGAGAAGACAACTGAGAGCTCGGAGGAGTCAGAGGTCATGGCCAAGAAGGTCTGTTCCTGGGCACGGGGTGGGAGGGGCATCCAGACCTGAGGAGCATATGTTCCATGCCAGTCCATCCCGTGTAGTGCTCTGTCCTGAAAGAGAAGTTGGACTCTCTCTTGAAGACCTTGGATGATGAGTCTCAGGCCTCATCCTCTCTGCCCAACCCGCCCCCTACCATTGCTGAGGAGGCTGAAGATGGGGACGGGTCTGGCAGTGTCTGTGACTCCACCGGGGACCGCCTGATGGGCTCCGCATGTCCTGCCCGGCCGCAGATCTTCCGCCCTCGGGAGCAGCTCATGCTGAGAGCCAACAGCCTGAAGAAAGCAATTCGCCAGATCATAGAACACACAGAGAAAGGTACTGGGCCTCCTTGTGGCTGGGTGGCTTTCTTTAGGCGTGCAGTGGGTGTTCCTCGAATTCCCTGAGTGTGGTGATGGACCAGGAGGGACACAGTGGAACGAACACTGGCCCACACGCTCGCCCACCCTCGACACACACCCGCCTCCTCGGCAGGCTCGCTCACCCCCATCTGCCTCTCGCAGCACTCTCAGAAGCCAGGTCACACTGCCTCCCCTTGCTTCGCCTCCTCCCCAGCCCTCCCCATGTCCACTCTGAGCAGACCCATAGCCATGGCCCATGACTCACCCTTGCCCTGGTGCCCACGCCTGCCCGCCCTCCTGATTGACATCCAAGTGGGTCCTGTGCTCGCTCCCCTCCTGCTCCGTGGTCCTCCTCCCAGCCAGTCAGCACAAGTGTCTAGGTGCTGCAGAACTAACTGCTTGGGACCAGGCGAAAGATGGGACGAGGTGGGGCTTTGGGGTCTGACCATCAGCCTGAGGGCATTTGAGGGCAGGCGCTGGCCCCTGCACCCCGCAGCTCCGTGGCATGCCACTGTGCTCACACGTGCTCAGTGAAGTGCTCTCTGCCTAGCTGTCGACGAACAGAATGCTCAGACCCAGGAGCAGGGGGGCTTCGTGCTGGGCCTCCCCGAGACAGAAGAGAAGAAGGACTCGAGGACAGATGGCAGAGTATGCCCACCGCTGGCCCACAATGAGAGCTGCGGGGTGTTCAAGGGGAGGAGCCACCGCAAAGGTATGTCCCTGCCACAGGCAGGCTTTGGTTTGGGTTATACATGCACGCTTGCTGTGGGGAGCTTTAGGGACTTTCTCCTAATTGCTTTGGCCACTTAACCCTCTTAGAATTCATGACCATGGCCCATGTGTGCATCATCTGTGTGTGCTTCTGGCGTGTGGCCTTTCTAGAGGACACTGTTGGAACCTGCAGGGCCAGGGGAGGCCTTCTGCCACAGGAAGAGGGCCTGCCTTCCTTAGGAGCAACTGGTATCTGCCCTAGCTTTCCTGAGGCCCTGACTGTGTCCCACACGGCTACTCAGACGGGAATCTGTCTGGCAGCAATGGGGTCCTTGCCCCTCATGGAACAGACCCCAGAAGAGTCTTCTCCTGTTGAGGAGCCCTCTTCCTGCCAGCTCGCCAGGCACTGAGGGATCTGCTCAGAGTCAGTGCCTTGAGCATTGGTCACTAACACTTGACTCCGCCTACGTATGGGCTGCATCTTTAGGGCGTGGCTGGGCCACCCATCCCGGTGCTGCCATCCACCACTTCCGTCACCCTCAAGATGAATCCAGGCCCTTGGCATGCTGTGCGAGTTCCCTCACTCTGGGGCTTCTTCCCTTGTCTTGTGCTTTTTCTGTGGGGCTGACTGTGGTTTGTAGCTCTCCCTGCTTCCCGCAGCCCTCACACCTGTCCTTTCACCCGTGGCCCCTAGGAGTTCAGCGCATTCTATTCTGGACAGTCTAAGGGTGTCTGTATTGGTTTACAGCATCCAGATCCCCATGTGAGAAGCTGATGAGCAAAGGAGGTGTGTCCCTGGGCAGCTCTGCCTCTCTGCCTCCCCAGGCAGGAAGCCGGGATGGCCTGCCTGCACTGAACACCAAGATCCTGTTCCCAAGTGAGTGCTGTCACCTCGACCTACCTGGGCTGGTGCGCTGGGGCAGCGGTCTTGGAGGTGTTTGCTATCAATGGCTCGGATTTGTCACTTTGCTGGGTGCTGGGTCTATCAGAAGGAATAAGACAGCACCACTGACCCCAGAGAGCTTATAGGTCCCTGAAAAGTTAGACACAGAACTTTAAAGTTTATATGACTATGAAAAATGCCCTTTTTTAACAAAAGGCAGGGGGAACCCAAATAACTGCCCAGGTAGCTCCTGCTGCTGACCTGCCTCCAGCCCCCAGGAAGGCATTCTTTAGAGGTCTCGTAGGTGTTGGTGTCTGTGGCCCCACATGTCCATTTCTGCATGATAAACATCAGATGATGATGGTGATTTTTGTTTGACCTATGAATTGTCAAGGTTGTATGTATTTAATTATAACAGTGTTCTGCAGAACGTGCCCTTGACGCTGCAGACCCAAGATGCTCTTCTCTGCAGCTTCTGGCCAGCCCCCTTCCTCTCCTTGCAGGTGTTCGGGCTGGGATGTCTGGTTCCTTGCCAGGGGGCTCTGTCATCAGTCGCTTATTAATTAATGCTGACCCCTTCAACGCTGACCCGGAAAACCTGTGAGTACGAGATGCACCAGGCGTATTGTTAAAGGAACGCGAAGTGCGGGAGAATGATTTCAGAGTTCACTAGCCGAGCCCTTGACTGGCTGGCCTTTGGCTGGTGTGAGCTGAGGAGGAAAACCCAACTGGGCGAGGCGGAGGGCGGGCCTCCACTGGCTCTGTCTCAGCCGGCGACAGAGGGGGCCACACGCTCCGCAACTTCCTGGTGGCCTTCGGGGCCTTTCCAGTCCCACCCACTCCCACTCCCGCAGAGGTTGACGTAGTGCCTGTTCTCCCTGGTTGCCTCAGTCATACCTGCTGACCCCCATGGTCACATTTTTCCTCCCATGTGCCCCTCCTCACTCCTTCCTGCAGCTCCACCTGTCCACTGTCTGGGTCAAGGACACAGACTCCAAGAAGATGACTGTTTTGCACTTAGGCTTTGAAAAAGACTGTGCTGCTGCCCCGTGGGGACGCGGCCTTCTTGCTCTGCCCAGGTTCTGAGGCAGTGGGCACAGCTGAGGGGCAGTACAGTGGAACCTTCTTGTTTGTTAGAGAGACCAGTGAGTAGACAGGTGATGTTTGATGGACTGAAGAAGTCTTCTAGCTTCTCTTTCTTGTTGCTGATGGCAGGCTCTGGGCAGCTGGGTGCTGGCGGCATTTGGCCACAGGTTGTCATCCAATAGTGTCTTGCTTCAGAAGCTCTTTGGGTTGGGGGAGGTGGCCTTTAGACGCCAGGTGCCAGCCAGTGGCCTGTTGCCCCATTCCTGCTTCTGGCTTTGGGTGTCTTTAGGCCTGAGCTGTCAGTCGGGCCAGAGCTACATTCCCTCTGGAGCCATTCCTCAGGGCGCTGAACCTCATCTGACATCATGGAGTCCTGGGGTTGGGCCTAAGCGTGCTTCCTTCTACACCTGGGATTCACAGCTGTGTGCTCTGCTTCCCCCACCATGATTGTGCAGGTCATGCAGCTTGGCTACGACAGGCCTCTGGAGCCCATCATCTCCCTGTCTCGGCAGCTGCCATCTGGGACCAGCTACCCCTCCTTCCCTTTTCCTCAGGACCTATGAATACTGTCAGCCCTGTGAACTTCAACTTGGAAAATGTTTTTGTTCCAGAGCTTTGCTCTCAGCCAGCTGTTGGGCACTTGGATTAGATGTGTCCTCAGAATACTTGTATGTGGTGATTAGTTTTCAGATCAGGCTGCAAAAAGAGATTAAGCTAAACTGTATTAGAATTTTGGTCCAAGCAGTATTCCCAAGTGTCCTCTCCACAGTGAGTGTATGTGGGGACTCCAGCACACTCTCCTCACTGCACCCTCCCTGCTGTATCCTCAGTGTGGAGGGACAGGTGCTCCTGTCCTGGAGGGAACCCTGGGTGACCCATGGCCATAAAGGAGCTCAGTCTTGCCAGCAGCCAGCTGAGCACCTGGCCTGGGCCTCTGGCTAGTTGGGTGTGAGGCTGAAGATGAGTCTCACCAGCAGATTTTTGGCTCAAGTGGAGTTCCTTTTCAGTTTGGAGACTGCTTTGACAGGTCTTCGGGTGTTGGGGAAGCATTGAGCCTGGTATTCAGAGGTGTGGGTTTAGGTGCCATGGAAGAGTTCGGTTTTGATGATGCTGGAGCAGCTGCTGTGGAATAGGAGGGCAGCTCCTCAGAGGGTAAACTGAGTCTCCAGGTGACCAGCAGCGTAAACCCCAGAGTTGACAGCATCTGCCCATGCCTGTCCTGTGTACAGATGTCCACACATAATAACCAGAAGGGGAACGACTCAGATGCCCATCAGCAGATGAAGAAATAAACTGGAGTAGCCACACTGTGGAATGTCATTGTGCAGTAAAAGTACAAATGGGCCACATGTTTTGTTATCTGGTTTGTGCGAGGTGTTCAGGGTAGGCACAGCCACCTAGACAGCAGATGAGTGGCCTGAGGTGCAGGGAGACGGGGAGTTGGAGCCGTTGGTTGGGGTGTGAGGTGATGACATGTGCTAAAGCTGTAGGAATGGTTTTAAAATCTGTGTACACACTGAACTCCTGAGTTACTTCAGGTACTCAGGTAGGCGGATGCGTGACAGGTGAATGAGAGCTCAGTGAGCTCTTACTGGGTGGGGACGGGGAGCAAACCCGTGTGGTTCGTTTTGCTCTAAGAAAGAAATGTGCCAAGCTCGGCGGTCTGCCAGCAGGCCACCCGGCCAGGCTGTGCTGGCTGACCAGGCGCCACCTCCGCAGGGAGTGCTACACGGAGAAGTGTGTCATGAACAACTATTTTGGCATCGGCCTGGATGCGAAGATCTCCCTGGACTTCAACAACAAGCGCGACGAGCACCCGGAGAAGTGCAGGTGGGGCAGCCGCGTGCGCTGCTTGTCTTCTGCATCCTCCTGGCTTCTCCCTCCAGATGCCAGGTGGTTTCTTTCTTGAGTCGGTGGGGTTAGATGGTGTGGAGTGCCAAAGAGTAGGTAGACACAGAAGCAGAGGGGTAGGACGCAGTCAGCAGGCAGGGCTGGCCAGGTTGGGTGACTGGACATGAGAACTGGTGGCCCTGGTGGGGTGGGATAAGCCCTGCGGTGGAGGTAGGTGGCATGAGTCTGTGGGATGCGGTGCCCCTCTGTGCATGGGGAGGGTATGAGGATACGAAGATGGCTTTCTCCTTTGTGTTCTTCTGCATTTTCCACATTCTCTGTGGTAAGCATAATTTTATAGCCAGAGGAAAATCATGGCGTGTAGAATTTTGAGGAGGTTTGTTCATTTACTTTCTTGACAAAGTGTCATTCTTTAGTACAATTCCTTGTTGGTAATTGTATTTCTTTTCTCTTTGGTACCGGGGATTGAACCCAGGGGTGCTTAACCACTGAGCCACAACCCCAGCCCTCTTTTATATTTTATTTAGAGACAGGGTCTCGCTGAGTTGCTTAGGGCCTCGCTAAGTTGCTGAGGCTGGCTTTGAACTCGTGAGCCTCCTGCCTCAGCCTCTCAAGCTGCTGGGATCATAGGCCTGCATCACTGCTGGTAACTACATTTCTTCAGGCATATCTGTGTCCTGTCTTCAGTGTTTTCGCTGCAGACAGTTTTTGAGACTGACTGGTTTGTGACCAGGTGCATTTCCCAGGCTTTGCAGCAGAGGCTGGTTACCTATTGAAGGAAGCTCTGACCCACCTCAAGTCTTGGCTTCCTTTCTAGGAGTCGGACCAAGAACATGATGTGGTACGGAGTCCTGGGCACCAAGGAGCTGCTGCACAGAACCTACAGGAACCTGGAGCAGAAGGTCTTGCTGGAGGTGAGTGGGAGGTCCATGCCTCTGCCGCGCCCACGCCCCCTGACGGCCTTTTCTGCAGGGTGCGGGAGCCCGCCAGGCTGCGCCTCCTCGTTGCCTGTGCAGGCCCTGCTGAAGGAGGACCAGCTCATGCTGAGCATTTCTCTTTTTTCCCCGCCTATATTTCTGCTGCTTAGTGTGATGGTCGACCAATTCCCCTCCCCAGTCTTCAGGGAATTGCCGTCCTCAACATTCCCAGCTATGCTGGAGGGACCAACTTCTGGGGGGGCACCAAGGAGGATGATGTACGTACAGGGTGCAGGGTGGGTGGGCCAACCTTGGGGAAGGTGGGGCAGCCACAGGGGAGTGAGTGCTCTCAAGGCTTGACTGTGCGCGTGGTGGAGGACCAGACAGATGGGGCCCCTTGCCCATAGGCTCACTGTCTAGAGGGCAGACTGAGTTAAGGGTGATGAGGGACAGGCTGAGACCCAAGGGAGGACTGGAGATGGCCAAGTTGGGTGGGCAGCAGGGAAGGGCAGGGTTGTGCCAAGCAGAGGGAATGTTGTATGTGGAGGTTCAGAGGCAAGAGGAGACCAGGGCGTGGAGGCTGTGGAGGAGGGTCCTGTGGCTACAGTGTGCAGCAAGCGTGTAGAAAGAGACAAGGGATCTGCATGGGCCTGGGTTGCACAGGGCTGGGTAAGCCAGGGAAAACTCAGAGGTTTGGGCTGAGCAGGGGGAAGGTGTTGACAAGTGTTAACCAGGCGAATGTCTTCTTTGTACATAATCACTAAGAAAACAGCCAGCACTTTCTACACTCCTGTCACATGTGGACCTGTATTCTGGGAACTCCACACATGTTAACTTGTTCAGCCTTGTAGCAGCCCCTCGGGGGTATGCCAGTATCACCCCATCCGACAGATGAGGAGACTGAGGAAGAGGGGAATTAAGTAACTTGCCCAAGGTCTCACACTAGTAAGCAGCAGGTGTGGGATTTGATCCCAGGAGGCTGGCTTCCAGCCAGGTAGTGGAAGCTGCAGTGCACTTACTTCTGCCACTGTAGCACCTGTGTGTCACGGCCTGCCTGCCTCTCACTGGCACAGCAGCTGATGAGAGGGACTGCCCCAGAATAGGGGGCCCGGGTGTGGTGGGAGCCGAGGTCAGCCCTCTCATGGGCCTTTCAGACTTTTGCAGCTCCCTCATTTGATGATAAGATTTTGGAGGTGGTCGCCGTGTTTGGCAGCATGCAGATGGCTGTGTCGCGGGTCATTAAGCTGCAGCATCATCGAATTGCCCAGGTACTGGCCAGGGTCCTCAAGGCCTGGCTTATCTCCCTCCTGGGCCTCGC
>JAJEJO010053461.1:0-30501 GCA_020662805.1 Glaucomys volans
GTTGGAGGCCCCAGGAAGCCAGAGATGCGCCCTCTCCACCAGGGAAGCTGCCAAAGTGGCGCGGAATATTTCCCACTCCCCGCCAGAGTCCGCGATCCCAGAGTTTCCCGGCTGGACCTCCCCAGACGCCGCTGGAGGCTCCAGGAAGCTGGAAACGGGCCCTCTCCGCCAGGGAAGCCACCAAAATGGCACAGAGTAGTTCCAACTCCCCGCCAGAGTCCCGGCTGGACCTCCCCAGACGCTGCTGGAGGCCCCAGGAAGCTGGAGATGGGCCCTCCCTGCCAGGGAATCCGCCAAAACTGTGCGGAGCAGCTCCAACTCCCTGCCGGAGTCAGCGATCCCAAAGGCTCCCGGCCAGACCTCTCCAGAAGTCGTGGGAAACCCCTGGTAGCCTGAGATGCTCGGTCTCTGCCTGGGAGGCCGCCGGCTGGTGCAGGAGCCACGGCCAGTGACTCCAAAGCTGCTGCTGGGGACCTGCACTCACTTGTTGGCTGGCACAGACCCAGGTCGGTGGCTCCGAAGCAGCTGCAGGGTCCGGCGCTCCCGGATGGTAGCTGCCCGCGGCGGGGCCAAGCCCAGCCCAGCTGAGTTGGTTCTGGAGCGGCACCTGGGGACCCCTTATATGTGCTTTGAATATAAAATCTCGTTGAGAGCCATATTCCTGCTGTTTGAATCCCAAGCAAGTAGGAATCCACGGAGTAAGTAGGAATGCAGGCTTCCCCTAGCCTGCCATCTTGGATCTCCTCTGACATTACACTTTAATAAAGATTTTATATCTCTCACATCTTGCACAAATTGTTTCTCGTGAGTGTGTGGGTGTTTAACAGGCAGAAATAGAATATCTGGAAAGGCTGACTCAATTAACTTTTTAAATAATCGTCCAGAAGAGAATGAATCCCCATTAATGCCTCTTTCTTAAGGGATTATTTTTCCCCCGGGCAAGTTATTTTCCCTTAAACAAAATCTTGGTTAAAATAAAATAAAATCGATTGCCTTTCTTAGGGTCTCTTTCTCCTAAAGGACCTTGCTCATTTTTAATAGACCTTCAGCAGTGCGTACTGCTTCCCTTTTCTCGGATGCATATGCAAATGAAGTTGTTGCTTTCTGGGTGTGCTATTTCTACATTTAATGTACAAAACAAATATTATCCCCAAAGAGAGTTTGGACAGCCTGGAATATAAAAAAAGTATCTGTGGCTTAAACTCTTTTCCTTCCAGTTTGCACTCATGGGGTTAGAGCATGGGATATTGTTTTTTGACTGGTCTCTCTTATCATAATCATAATACCATTTACAATTGAGTACCCCACTGTCAATTGTACAGAGAAAAATTCTTTTTTTTTTTTTTTTTTTATCAGGAATTGAACTCAGGGACATTCGGCCACTGAGCCACATCCCCAGCCCTATTTTGTATTTCATTTAGAGACAGGGTCTCACTGAGTTGCTTAGGGCCTCGCTAAGGTGCTGAGGCTGGTTTTGAACTCGTGATCCTCCTGATTCAGCTTCCCAAGTCGCTTGGATTGAAGGCATGCACCACCACGCCCGGTGAAAAATTCTTTTTATAAACATAAATTGCAGAGCACTCTGTCCAATGAAGATCATATTGGGCATACAGCGATGTTTAGGAACCTATTTCTGAAAAACTCAGCAGGGCAGCCACACAGATTCTTGCATACATGGGGACTTGGAGAGGCTCTTGTATTTTAGCTCTTTGGGCAACAGTCACGACTTCTCCCAAAATGTCTCCTGGCCAAGTAGGGCATCTTGTCAGATCCTAAAAGTGAAACCATTCCCCCCCCCCCGGTTATAATTGAATAGTACTGAAGCTCATTTTCACATTTTTTGTGACTGGCAGCTTTCATTCTCTACCCCCATTAAGATATGCTTGTCAATTGTGAGTCAATGAGTGTAATGGGCCCCAAATAAAGTTTTTCTTTCTTTCAAACGTAAAGGCAATCCTGTAAGATTAAGCATTCTAGTCTTCTCCTTTTGAAAGAGTGGCAGAAAGATGAAAGTGGGGGTGGATCCAAATGGAGGTAACAAGAAATTCAGACTTAGGGACTAGGATTACACAGCCAAATAGAAAGCCATGGACTTCCATACTTTCCCAACCTCTGTACAGCATAGATTCCAACAAGTCACCCTAATGCTTTTTAATATATGCTCAGCATGGATTCTGATCAATGCCTTAGCTCTTTGAGCCAGGGTCCTCTTCATTCAGGATCAAATGGAATTTGGGAATCAGATTGTGAAGTCCATGATGCCATATCATGATATTGATGGGTCTCACACACCTGTAAGGACCTGTAGGAGTAAGAATAGCAGCATACCCCCTCTCCCAAATAATCAAAGGTACAGGGTCCTACCATATCAGATCTGGTGGAACTCAGTATTTTTACATAAATCTTTGTTAGTGACCTTAGGGGTAAAATATCTGTCCAAGGCAGAGGGTCAACAATGTGTACTATCTTTGTATTGTAAGATCATTTATTGTGAACAAGGCAATATTGAGAGCATTATTAATAGGAGCAAGGGTGTGTACCCCCCCCCCTTTTTAAGGCAAATTTTAAGTGTGTGATTTTCACATTCAACTAAGGCCTGTCCAATAGCATTTTGGGGAATTGCATTGGTTAAAATTATATTTCATTGATTACAAAACTGAGCAAAGGCACTAGAAGTATATGCAGGGACAACAGTTTTTAAATGATGAGATTTACCAATGGTGGGAATGCTGAGGAAGAAGTAAGAGATACAGGCTGAGACCTTCTCTGAACAATGTGCATTGGCCCATATAAGGTCTGAGCATTTATCTATGGTAACATGTAAGAAATAATAGGTGTGGAAGGTAGGAAAATGGGTTACATCCATCTGTCAAAGGACATTGGAATGTGAATCTTGAGGGTTCATGGTTTTCCAAGTAGGGGAATGAAAGGATGTGCAATGAGAGCAATTATTAATAATGAAATGGGTCTGTTGAGAGGAAATACAAAATGTTTTTATTAAAGAGTGAGCATTTTGATGAAAAAATTGTGTGATTCCATGGTATCTGAAAAGAGGATAAAATGATTTTATAGCAGCATCAGCATGAGCATTTCCTTCAGTGAGTGGTCAAGGAATTTTAGGGTACCTTCATATGTGAGCAAGAAATATAGAAGCCATATGATCCTGTAAAAGAGATTGAAGAGTGATAAACAGGGATAACAAATTAGAGTCCAAATTAGGTGACAAAATTGCAAAGGAAATATGAGGCATCAATTTGGCTATCTGCTGAGAGTCTGTAATGGTGTTTAAGGTGATGGAAAATATTCAAATAACCAAATTAATTGCAGCTCATTCTGCTTACTGAGGAGAAGCTTGAGGAAATGTGTAATAATCAGTCCATTATTTTATCAGTGAATATAGACATCACACCCAAACGTTTTCCTCCATCAGTATAGACAGTAATCCAATTGGAAAGTGGAATAGAGATTATAGAAAAAGGATCATGAAAGACTTGACACAATAAGGAACGTTGTTCATCCAGAGGTTAGTGGAAAGCAATAGGATGTAAAAATCAGTTAAGACAGTTTGATAATATGAAGAATATTGTAAATGTAATGTCTTTCCATAGTAATATAAAGTACATGAACATCTGTTCCTATATGAGACAAAATATGATTGCAACCATCTGAGATCAATTAAACATACATATCAGCATAAGGGAGAACATTTCTCCCTGAAAAGTGAGGAAAATATAAACACTCTACTTTATGTAAGCCTTGATTATAAATAGCAACAACTGCAGGAAAGGCCTAAGGCTTTCAAGTAAAGATTATTCAAGATAAAGGAAAATTGAGTGTTGGGAGTTTATGTATAAGAACTATAGATAATTTTTCATTAATACACTAAATAGCTGCAGTCAGTGCAGGGGTTAACTGGAAAAACTGATGGGATTATGTTTTTTTCCAAAACTGAAAAAGAGGTGACAGCATAGATAAATATATAATATAGTCCAATTTAAATGTCCTAAAAGTTATTGCAAATGAACTAAGAAAAATTGGAAGTAAGAGTCAATTTTGGATTATGAGAAATGGAACCAGATTGAAGTATTTTATGTCCATAATAGTTTATAGGGAAAAGGCCTATACCCAAAGGACTTAAACTCAGCATACTACAGTGATGTAGCTGCATCAATGTTCATAGCTGCTCAATTCACAAGAGTCAGATTGTGGAAACAACCTAGATGCCCTTCAATAGATGAATGGATAAAGACACTGTTGTATATATACACAGTGAAATATTACTCAGTTATAAAGAAGAATAAAATTATGGCATTGGCAGGTAAATGGATGAAGTTGGAGAATATCATGCTAAGTGAGATTAGCAATTCCCAAAAAATGAAAGGTCGAATGATCTCTCTGATAAGTGGATGATGATATATAATGCGGGGTAGGAGGGAGGCAAGAATGGAGGAAGGATGGACTGCATAGGGAAAAAGGGGGGTGGGATCAGGGAGGGGGTGAGAATAATAACAGAATGAGACAAATATTCTATGTACGTGTATGATTATACAAATTGTGTGACTCATTGTTTACAACTAGAGAAACAATAGCTGTACCCCATGTGTGTACAATGAATCTAAATAAGTGAATTTAAAAACCAGGAAAACAAAAAACAAAATAGTTAATAGGGAGCTGTCTTTAATTTTTTTCTGTGGCCACATGGAGACTAGACTGTAATAGAATGTGTTGCAATTAGAGTTATCTTCTGTAAGTATTGGTCCCAGCAATCAACATATCATCCATATAATGATAAAGAAGAGTATGTGGGAATGATTGTCAGAAAGACTGAAGAGCCTTGTTCACAAAACCTTGACATAATGTGGGGCTATTTAACATACCTTGAGGAAGAACTTTCCACTGATATCTGTCAGCAGGCCTATGATGATTGAAAAGAGGAACTCTGTGGGCAAAGGTTTTCTCAGGAAGGAGAGGAATAGTTTAAAAACTGTCTTTTAGGTCTATCACATACAAGGAAAAATCCTGAGGAATTTGGTTAGGGTTAGGCAATCCACATTGAACTGAACCCATAAGTTGTATACATTTATTAATTCCTCTGAAATCTTGTAGTAATTTCCATTTCCCTGATTTCTTCTTTCTGATAAAAATGGGCATATTCCACGGACTAGTAGAGGGTTCAGTATGTCCCAATTGTAACTGCTCTTGAATGAGGGCCTCTATAGCTGCCGCCTTCTCCTTAGACAATGGCCATTGTTCTACCCAGACAGGAGTGGTGACCTTCCATTTCAATGACAAGGCATTCAGATCTGCAGAAAGGTGACTCAATAGACATTTGTAGAAATAGATATCTACAGAAAGGTGACTCAATAGACATTTGTAAGTTCTGTAAGATGTCATTGCCCCATAAATGAAAGGGAATTGCCAAAATGTATGTTTGAATATGTGTAATAACTTTATGTGTGTTGCAGGGGCAGAGCGTTGCAACCATAGAGGGCTTTAGACACCTGTTCACTATTGTCTCCTATGCTTCAAACTGGAGTGGCCCATTGTAAGGGTGATGCACAAGGCCATATTGAGAGGGGTATAACTGTAACATCAGCACCAGTGTCCAGTAACCCTGTGATTGACTATTCATTTAAACAAAGGGTTAACTTTGGCCTATTTTTAGTAATAGGTAAACATGCTTCAATGATAGTGGAATCAAATATTTCATTTCCTTTCATTGCAAATTTCCCCAGGGAGATGTACTTGATCATTCTCAGTAGTAAATTTATCCTAGTGCTCACTCTAGTGGCATGAAAGGATTTTTGGATGGGGCTTTTGTTTTGATTGGAAGCATTTGCAAAGAAGACATTTGTGTCTGCAGGTGAAAAGGGTTCTTTCTCCTTTGGCCCTGGGTCAGGAGATGATCTGTAGTTGGGCTTAGCATTATTGAACCTAATGGGACAAACAGCCAACGTATCTGTTTCTCTCTCAGCAGCTGACTGCCTGAGACATTCAGATAAATGATATTGGATTGGGGGAGGATAAGGAGGAGAGGAAGAAGAGGTAGGGAAAACCTTCAGTTTTCGCAACTATTGGAGAAGTTGGCAGCACTGTCAAGGCTATTTTTGAGATAGTATTTTCATACAAATACCAAACATGTAACACAGGTATAGAAACTTGCTGCTCCTCATGCAAATTTTTACCTGTTTTCCCAATTGATAGGTCTTAAAAACCCAATCTCTGAATACCATACTATTTCAGACAACAAAGCAGAAAGATCAGCATTACATACAGTATGTTTACCCTTTTGAAGCAAATAAAAAAGTTCAACCTGATGACGACCTTGAAAGTCAGGCAGGTAATTTCCCATAGTTTTCCAGTGGAATCAGTACCCTCCAATGAGAGACAAGCATCAAAGTCTGTTCCTAGCACCAAGCTATCCCTTTCTTCTGTCAACATGCCCACAAGTGTCCCTGTTAAGGTGCCACCTGAAAAGGTTAATTGAAGTCCATCCCTAAATGTAAAGGGGAGATCAAATAAAGAGGCAAAGCACACAAGATGGCATGCAGCAAGAAGTGGCTTCCAGGGAAAGCAAGTTCAGTTTTATTATCTACTCCAGGGTATTATCAAGTGATATTGGGTTACATAAGTGCAGTTAGCTTTGTGTACATGCAGAACATATAATTTGCTTGCTTCTCAGAGTCCACTAGAACCAAATGTTTTTTATAATAAGATAATGTCTCCAGGTCTCAAGGACAGAGGAGTTGCAGAGTGTTTCTAAGCCTTTAAACAGAAGATCTTTATTGCCCTGAGGGATTTGCTCACTCTTCTGTACTTTCACTGGCCTGAATATCTACAAACAAGACCTTATAATCTTTTAAAACTTATTAGATTGAGAGCTAACTTTGGCAAATTTTCCTCAGAACAGAGTATTGTGTAAAAAAAAAACTTTATAGTTTGATAAAATAGTTCCAATCAAAGAAACACATTAAACTAGGTATGCCAGATTAAAATTATTATATATGTATGTGTGTGTATATAAACATGTATATATATATATATATCTGTATATATATGTATGTAAACATATATATGTATATAAACATGTATATATATATGGTAAGAATCATAGAGAAAAATCACATGACCATTAAGTATTTTAGTAAAGCAGCATAGAGAATGAGAGGGAGAGAAAAAGTGAGTGAAAGAGAGAGAGCCCTGAATGCATTTTTTTCCCATATTGCATGCAGGGAGAAGTTAAACTAACATTTTTTTCTTCAGTCTCAGAAAAGTCTCCCACTGAGCCTACAGGCCTCTACTGCCTTCAATCCAATGCAAGTTTCAGCATGGTCTGGTTAGGGAAAATGATGCCTATAGCTTTTATTTATTTATTTACTTATTTATTTATTTTTATTTAATTTTTGATTCATTGAACACAAAAGGAGTACAGCTATTGTTTTTCTGGTTGTACACAAAATAGAGTCACCCCATCTGTGCATTCATACAAGTACACAGGACAATTATATCTGTCAGACATACTGTTATTATTCTTACCCCCCACACCGACCCCACCCCTCCCTTCCCTGTATGCTCTCTATCCTTCCTCCATTCTTGCCATCCTTCCACCCCACATTATGCATCATCATTCACTTATCAGAGAGACCATTCGGCCTTTGGATTTTTGGGATTGGCTAATCTCACTTAGCATAATAGTCTCCAACATCATCCATTTACCTACAAATGCCATAATTTTATTCTTTTTAATGGCTGAGTAATATTCCATTGTGTTTATATAACACAGTTTCTTTATCCATTTATCTATTTAAGGGCATCTAGTTTGATTGCACAATCTATCTATTGTGAATTGAGCAGCTATGAACAATGATGTGGCTACATCACTGTAGTAATCTGATTTTAAGTCCTTTGGGTATAGGACAAGGAGTGGGATAGCTGGGTCAAATTGTGGATGCATTCCAAGTTTTCTAAGGAATCTCCACACTGCTTTCCAGAATGGCTGCACCAACTTGCACTCTGAACAGCAATGTATGAGTGTTCCCTTTTTCCCACATCCTTGCCAACAATTGTTGTTGCCTGTATTCTTAATAAAAGACATTCTAGTTGGGGTGAGATGAAATCTTAAGGTGGTTTTGATTTGCATTTCTCTTATAACGAGGGATGTTGAACATTTTTTCATAAATCTGTTGATTGCTTGTAGATCTTCCTCTGTAAAGTGTCTGTTCATTTCCTTGGCACATTTATGCATTGGGTTATTAGTATTCTTGGTGTTAAGATTATTGAGTACTTTGTAGATTTTGGAGATTAGTGTTCTCTCTGAAGTGCATGTGGCAAAGATTTTCTCCTACTCTGAAGGCTTTCTCTTCACATTGCTCATTGTTTCTTTTGCTGAGGAAAAGCTTTTTAGTTTGACTCTATCCCAATCATTGATTCCTGCTTTTATTTCTTGTGCTTTGGGAGTCATGTTAAGGAAATCTGGTCCTAGGACAACATGATGAAGATTTGGACCTATTGTCTCTTCTATTATGTGCAGGATCTCTGGTCTAATTCCTAGGTCATTGATCCATTTTGAGTTGAGTTTTGTACAGGGTGAGAGAAATGGGTTTATTCTCATTTTGCTGCATATGGATTTCCAATTATCCCAGCACCTTTTGTTGAATAAGCTGTCTAACCTCCATTGTATGTTTTTGGCTCCTTTGTCAAGTATGAGATACCTGTATCTATGTGGGGTTGTCTCTGTGTCCTCTATTTTGTACCATTGATCTACCTGTCAATTTTGGTGCCAATACCATCCTGTTTTTCTTACTATTGCTCTGTAGTGTAGTTGAAGGTCTGGTATTGTGAAACCTTTGCTTTGCTCTTCTTGCTAAAAAATGCTTTAGCTATTCTGTGTCTCTTATTCCTCCAAATGAATTTCTTGATTGCTTGCTTTATTTCTATGAGGTCCATCATTGGGATTTTAATTCAAATTGCATTCAATTTGTATAGTGCTTTTGGAAGTATGACCATTTTGACAATATTAATTCTGCCTATCCAAGAACATGGGAGACTTTTCCATCTTCTCAGATTCTCTTTAACTTCTTTCTTTAGTGTTCTGTAGTTCTCAGTGTAGAGGTGTTTCACTTCTTTTATTATATTGATTCCCAAGTATTTCCTTTTTTTGAGGTTATTGGGAATGTGGTAGTTTTCCTAATTTCTCTCTCAGAGGATGGTATCTCTTATGAATAAAAATGCATTAGATTAATGAGCATTAATTTTATATCCTTCTCCTTTACTTATTTCATTTATGAGTTCCAGAAGTTTTCTGGTGGAATTCTTAGGGTCTTCTAAAGAGAGAATCATGGCATCAGCAAATAGGGATAGTTTGAGCTCATCTTTTCCCATTCATATTCCTCTAATTTCTTTGGTTTGTCTAATTGCTCTGGCTAGAGGTTCAAGAAAAGTGTTGATCAGTAGTGGCAAAAGAGGGCATCCCTGACTTGTTCCAGTTCTCAGGGGGAATGCTTTCAATTTTTCTCCATTTAGAATGATGTTAGCTGTGGGCTTAGCATAGATAACCTTTACAAGGTTAAGGAATGTCCTCACTATCCCTATTTTTTCTAGGGTTTTGAGAATTAGGAGTTGCTGTATTTTATCAAATGCTTTCTCTTTCTCTATTGAAATAATCATGTGGTTCTTGACTTTAAGTCTGTTGATGTGGTGAATTACATTTTTTGATTTCCAGATGTTGAACCAACCTTGCATCCCCGGGATGAAACCCACTTGATCATGGTGCACTATCTTTTTAATATACTTTTGTATGCAATTTGCTAAACTTTTGTTAAGAATTTTTGCATCTAAGTTCATTAGGGATATTGGTCTGAAATTTTCTTTCCTTGATGTGTCCTTCTCTGGTTTTGGTATCAGGGTGATATTAGCTTCATAGAATTAGTTTCGAAGGGTACCCTCCTCCTCCATTTCATGAAATACCTTGAGGAGTATTGGAATGAGCTCTTCTTTGAAGGTCTTGTAGAACTCGGCAGTGAATCCATCTGGTCCTCGACTTTTCTTTGTTGGCAGACTTTTTTTTTTTTTTTTTGGCGGACTTTTGATGACTTCTATTTCATTGCTTGAAATTGATCTATTGAAGCTATGTATGTCTTCCAGATTCAGTTTGGGTGACTCATATGCGTCTAGGAACATGTTGATGTCTTCCAGGTTTTCTATTTTGTTGGAGTATAAATTTTCAATGTAGCTTCTTATTATGTTTTGTATTTCAATTGTGTCTGTTGTAAGTGTTCCATTTCCATCACGAATTTTAGTAATTTGGAGTTTCTCTCTCCTTCTCTTTGTGAGTGTGACTAAGGGTTTATCAATTTTATTTAATTTTTCAAAGCACCAACTTTGTTTTGTCAATTTTTTGATTTTTTTTGTTTCAATTTTATTGATTTCAGCTCTGATTTTGATTATTTCCTGTCTTCTGCTACATTTGGTGACGATCTGTTCCTCTTTTTCTAGGGCTTTGAGCTATAATGTGAGGTCATTGATTTGTTGACTTTTCATTCTTTTATGAAATGCACTCCCTGCAATGAATTTTCCTCTTAGCACTGCTTTCATAGTATCCCAGAGATTTTGATATGTTGTATCTTTGTTCTCATTGACTTCTAAGAATCTTTTAATTTCCCCCCTAATGTCTTCTGTTCTCCATGCATCATTCAATAGCATAATAGTTAATCTCCAGGTCTTGGAGTAGTTTTTTTTTTAACTTTATCATTGATATCTAATTTCATTCCATTATGATCTGATAGTATACAAGGTAGTATCTCTATTTTATTGTATTTGCAAAGAGTAGCTTTGTGGCATAACATATGGTCTATTTTAGAGAAGGACCCATGAGCTGCTGAGAAGAAAGTGTAGTCACTTTTTGATGGATGGAATACTTTATATATGTCTGTGAAGTCTAAATTAGCGATTGTATCATTGAGTCCTGTGGTTTCATTGTTCAATTTTTGCTTGGAAGATCTGTCCAATGGTGAGAGAGGACTGTTAAATTCCCCCAGTATTTTTGTGCTTTGGTCTATTTGGTTCCTGAAATTGAGAAGGATCTGATCGACATAATTAATGCACCATTGTTTGGTGCATAAATATTTGTGATTGTTAAGGCTTGCTGATTTATGCTTCCTTAAGCAGTATGAAATGTCCTTCTTTATCCCTTCTGACTAACTTTGGCTTGATGTCTGCTTTATCTGAAGTGAGGATGGAAACCCTTGCTTTTTTACTCAGTCCATGTACATGGTATGTTTTTTTCCAACCTATCACCTTTAGTCTTTGGGCATGTTTTTCTATGAGATGAGTCTCTTGAAGGCAGCATATTGTTGGGTCTTTCTTTTTAATCCAATCTGCCAGTCTATGTCTTTTGTTCGATGAGTGTAGGCCATTTACATTCAGGGTTATTTTTGAGCTATTACTTGTATTTCCTGTTATTTTAGCTTTTTGGAGGGTTTTAGCTTAACTTTGTTTCTCCTTTGATTTACTCTCTCTTCAGTGTAATTTCTCCCAATGTTGACTGCGATTGTTATTTTTCATTTCTTCCTCTTTGAATATTTTGTTGAGAATGTTCTTTAGGGCAGGGTTTTCCTTTTGAATTTTTAAGCTTGTGTCTATCATGGAAGGATTTTATTTTGTCATCAAATCTGAACGTAAGTTTTGCTGGGTATAAGATCCTTGGTTGGCATTCGTTTTCTTTCAGGCTTGAAATATGTTTTTCTAGGCCCTTCTTGCTTTTAGGGTCTGTCTTAGATATCTGCTGATGTCTGTATTGGTTTCCCCCTCTATGTAATCTGATGCTTTTCTCTTGCAGTCTTTAAAATTCTATCTTTCCTTTGTATGTTAGGTATTTTTATTATAATGTGCCTTGGTGTGGATCTGTTGTAATTCTGTGCATTTGGTGTCCTGTAATCCTCTTGTAATTGATTTTCCATCTCATTCATCATATTTGGGAAATTTTCTTATATTATTACATTGAACAGATTATTAATACCCTTGGTTTCTACCTCTGTGCCTTTCCCAATCCCAATAACTCTCAAATTAGATCTTTTCATTATTTTCCATATTTCTTGGAGGTTTCATTCATAATTCCTAACCATCTTCTCTGTTTGTTTGACTTTGTTTTCGAGATTAAATATTTTGTCTTCATTGTCTGAGTTTCTGTCTTCCAAGTGATCTATTCTGTTAATTATGCTTTCTGTTGAGTTTTTAACTTGATTTATTGTTTCCTTCATTTCCTCTTTCCTTCAAGGATTTCTTTTTTTTTCTCAGAACTTCTATCTCTTTATTGAAATGATTATTTGCTTCCTGCAATTGCTCTATTAGCTGATTATTCATAGTCTGAATTTGCTCTCTCATCACATCATTCTCTTCCCAGATCAGTTTAATTATGAACATACTGAACTCCCTTTCTGTCATTCCTTCTACCATGCTCTTTTTGTGTTCTATTGATATATCATCTAGGTTTGTTTGGGACACTTTCTTCCTGTGTTTTCTCATGTTGCTCTTGTATCTTCCCCTCTAGTAGTGCAAATCAGAGGGATTGCAATTTCCCTGTAAGGACTTAAAGTGTCCCTGCAGATTTCCAGTAACTCACCTGATGTTTGAGAGGTGCTTGATCAAGTGTTGACCCAGGAAAGTTGCTGTCCCACTACCTCCAGTTTGGGAATGATCAATGCTTCTGGGCAGAGGCAACCTGATGTTGATAGACAATCAGATATAGGAAGATGCTAGACCCTGGGTCACGGTGTGGACCTGGGCACTAGACCAAGTTGGGGTGGTTGCACAGAACTGTGCTCAGTGTTGGAGAGATTGGGCTTGAGAGTCCAGGCAGGCCTGAACTCCTCACTGGGGTCTCAGGCGGTGGCAGGTGTTTGCTCTCTCCTGGGGATGCTGCAAATTGGTGCAGAAGGGCCTAAACTCCCCGCTGGAGCTGGCGACTCCAGTCACTCCAGGCCAGATCTCTCCAGGAGCCATGGTACAGTGGCGCCAGAAGACCAGAGCTCAGCTCTGAGGATTCAGGCAGCCACAGGTGGTCGCTCTCTGCCAGGAAAGCTGTAAAATGGCCTGCCTATAGCTTTTTAACCCTTTTTTCCTTGATTGGTAATTAGGCTGGCCAGATTTGAGTGTAGAAAGTTATGAAATATCTCCCAATACTTTTGAGAATGAGGCTGTCGTGTAAGCTAAAGATGGGGGCTTGTAATAAGGCTCCTTTTTACATGACTTTGGGCTGAAACTTCACTCAGAATGGAGGCTACTAATTACCCTTTGACAATTATTAGGGGATAACATTCACCAGCTAGTTGTGCACTTAAAATCTCTTCAGATGTGTAATATTATCCTGCTGCTTGACTGTTTGCCATCTCTGTAACTTGGGGCTCCTCAGATGTATTATGAGACTTGGAAATTTGGCTTCACTGAGGGAAGGGGTATTTTCCTGAGGGACAGCCCACTTTCCAGCATCCCAAATGCTCACATTGGGGATGAGGCTTCGTGGGGGGTCTTGAGTTATGACAAGATTTTGCCCAATGTGCAGTTCACCTGCATTGGAAACAGGGCTCAGGAGGTGTAGTAGAGGGTCTGGGGCGCAAGAATATCAGTGATTTTTTAAGGGCTATGGATGGTTGAGGCTTAAAATTGGTGTTTAGTTGAAGATGCTTGTCTTTCTCCTGTTTGGCCTCATCTTTCCTCCTGTTAAAGGTCTTGAAAGCAGTATCTAAAAATTGCTTCTGGGAAGATTTAGTGCCCTTCTCTAACTATTTATGCTTTTTGTTTAAACAGGTGCAGACCCACTGAAAAATTGGACAGGGAGAGAATATCAGCAAAAGCATGAATGTCTACAGTGGTATATATGGTAACTGAGTGAAGGATAAACAAAGGGGAGGTAGGGAACCTAAAATTATTTGCCATAGTGTATTAAATATTTTCTAAAACCTGGAGAATGTCTTTTCAATAACTCTGTTCTTGTGACATGTGTATTGGTTATCTAATTTGTACTATGACCAACTTTCATTCCTGAGTCTGATGAGGTGTTGAATTTTGAGGTCAAATTGGGAATAGAATTTCTTAAAATCAGTAAAGAGAAAGCCCAAATGGGTGCTTCTCAGAAATGACTCAGTAACTCCCATATTTGGAGAGACTCAATGGAAGTGATGATTTGAGGGCAGAGCATTGTCTGTATTCGTATGCCACAGGTGTGCTAGTTCCTGGACTGGACTTCTTTCACTTGAAATTAGGAGAATGTCTACATTCAATCTGAATGGCAGGGAAACCCCAGGGTTCTGGCTAGCTAAAGGGTGGGTACTATCTCCTGGTGACCCAGACAGATGAGGTCTTACCTTTCTAGACAGAATGAAGAGGCCATTCTTGCATACAGGAACAAAACAGCAAAGATCTTTGATCTGTGAGGTTTGTTAGGTGTGTAGGGAAGGGAAGAGTGGGGAGGGGAGGAAATAGAAATGGGAGAACTTTAATGCCAATAAAGGATTTGTCACAAATCCCTGAACTTTCTCTGTGGCATATATTTGAAATAATCTGGCAGGTGGTTGATATTTGGTACACCTGTTGGCTGTTGGAACCAAATGTGAGACACAACACCTTTGTGCAGTGCCAGAGAATGGCCCTGGCACACTGCCTTAAGTTGCCTTAAGACCCCCCTCTTTCCCACACACCAAATTTCTCAAAAAAATCTGGCAGTTGCTCAACTGAAGTGGACTGCAGAGGACATAAAGGACCTACTTTCTACAGGGTGGGTTGGCACAGTGAGTTTGGTGATTCAGTCATAGATTATCTGAACAGTGGCTGGGCTGACCCCTGAACTTTGAGAAAGCCAGAGAAGTGCTGGATGTTCAGTGGTCATTTATCAGGACTCATTAGTCATTTAATGACTTTGACTTTGGGGAGAGGGAGTGGGTTGTTGAGGTACAGGGAATGACAAAATATTAACTTTTTCCTGATCTGGGAACAAAAATGTTAGCAGAGAATACTGAGCCAGGTGCAAACTTCTTGGATCAGCACAACGCTTATTCAACAGTGAAATCATGCCTCTGATGGACCCACTTTCTTGGTGTAAAATGAGCCACTGGCCAAAGGGGGAGTCTGTGCTTAAATGGGTTACACTGAGAGGTGACTTTATGCGCAGAGCATGTCAGTTTGGGCACTCAGGAAACTGGTTTGTGAGAATTTGAAATTTGTTTTACTGGGCAATATTTTTAATTGGGGAATAATGGAGGGTTTCTGATAAATATTCAGTGCTTATCTGTTTCCCTTCAGGGTCCCATTGGACTGTCACTGGGAACGGATTTATTTGGGGAAGGATCAATGCTTTGGATTCCTCTCAGAGACTGTCACTTTAGGCTTGATGGATGTCTCCTTCCCAGGACTTATCTGGCCACTAGATATATTTGCTTCCTTTCTAAGTATTGTCTGATAAGTCGGAAAGAATACACTGAAAATGAATCAATGCCATCAATGTGCATCAATTTTACATATCTTACACCTATGTGCTGCCAGATTGAACAGTGGGATGGGGGGGTCTGATTTTCCCCTGGTTTGGTGGGTTCATTTAAATCTTTGCTAGTCTCAGATAAAGTCATGCTGACCCACTTGGGGATTTTCCATTCTGAGTTCAAAGTTGCTTTTTCACTGTGAAAGGTAATCCCAAGATATCACCTTGCACCTGGACCAGCCTGCAAATGATTGCTGAGCTCATTGTGTTTTCTGTGGACCCATTTAAGGAGTCAAATATCCTTTGTATTGGCTAAGGTGTGTGACAATTCAGCTTTAGGATTTTCTTCACTAAGCCTGTTTCTAGAATTTCTCAGCTTTTTAAATCTTGTGTGGCAAACCACTCTTTGTGAAAGCAGCTTTCTCTAATTTTGTCATTTTTCCTCATTTAATGTACTCAAGCTATTTTCCTCAGATTCTTTGCCCAATATTAAATATTAGTGCAACCCCCTTTTATTTACCTCATGGAGAAGTTGTATTCCAACTGAGTAGCTGAGCTATAAGAAATGCTTCTCCACTTCTCACCCACATCATGCATCTCTCTTTTATCTTGTTTGATACCAGGGATTGAACTTAGAGGTGCTTAAGCACTGAGTCACATCACCAGCACTTTTTATTTTTTTATTCACACACAGGGTCTGTCTAAGTTTCTTAGGGCCTCACCAAGTTACTGAGGATTATCTCCATCTCAGAGTTCTCCTGTCTCAGCTTCCTGCTTTCTTCTGGCATTAAATGCATGTGCCACCTGCCTGGCCATTAACTGGACTATATTTTAAGACTAATTCAGGTCATTTTATCCTCAAGCCTGGGTTTAATAAAATCATTTTGGAACACATTTTCCTCAGTATTTAAGGAATTACTCGTTATAATACAGGTGGATGAGTAATCACTCTTGTGTGATAGAAGGATGGATGAATGTTCTTGGGGACATAAGGAACTGGTTTCCTTCCTGAGGACTTTCATTCATGTTTCTCTATTAAAAAGTGTTAAAATTGGAAAAATTAATTTGTTTTACCTACTGGTAGAAACGGACCACTAAAACCTCAAAAGGGCATTCATTAGAAACTAGGTTGAGTTGTTGTGCATAATTAATTATTAGTACAAAGGCATCATGCTCTTTGGGTGAGAGCTCATTCTGCACAGGGTATGGCTGAGGCTGTGACAATTCCTGAAAATATTCTGCTTGTTTCAATTAAACATTTTGTATAACAAAGTCAAATGGACAGAAAAATGAGGATATAATGCAGAGTTCCCATGTGCCTATTCACCAGAGTTTTCTCTATTATTTACACCTTGCATTTCTATACACTTACTACAATTATTGGACAAACACAATTCTGATAATGACATATCATTATTAAGTAGACTATTTGTTTTGTAATTCTATAAATATTGACAAAATCATACTATTGAGTAGCCACCATCATAGTGTCTTATACATTAGGTCCACCACACCATGGATCCCCTTATTCAGATATTTAGTCTTCCCATTTTCCCTGAATCTCCAGTATCCCTTTATGTTTTCATGGTCTATTATTTCACATTTTTTCCTGAAGTCATATAGTTGGACTCAGAGTGATACAGCATTTTATACCAGCTGTTTCCCGTAGCAATATGTTTATGTGCTTACATGCTTTTTAGCCCCTTTCCTTTTATAGCTGAACTTAATCCTGCCCCTCTTCCCCCAGAACTGAGGCAAAAACCCCAAAGGGCAATACTATGATGATGGGCTTCCAATTATTCCCATGGTACACCTCATTGTGAATATATCTATGGCCATGCCAGGTTGGTGGACACCTCAGTGCTAACCAGTTGATTCTGGTATCAGCCTATCCCCCATGAGGTCTCTGTCCTCAGTGATTAGAACAAAAATAGCTTCCTAATGTCCAGATCACTAATATGGCCATGCATCCCAGATTCCCTGAGAAACCTGGCCAACATTTTTGGCAACCAATTGCCATACACTGTCTATTTGATCTGAGCAGGACATGTTGAGGTGTTTCTTAAAAAAACACACAAAGAAACAGACTAGGAAGTCAGAGGTTTCCCTCTGTAGTAATGACCATTTATTTTAACTGTATTTACTTACCATTTTAAGTTTTCCCTTTAGATGTACATGACAGTATAATATATTTTGATGTATTATACATACATGCGACATAACTTCCCACTTTTGTGGTTCTACATGTGTGGAGTTTCAGTGGTCATGAATTCATATATGAACATAGGAAGTTATTTTCCATTCATTCTATTGTCTTTCCTAATTTCATCTCCCCTTCCCTTCACTTACTTTTGTCTAATCTAAAGGACTTATATCTCCCCACATCTGGTAGTTACTTAGAAATTACTGCTCTTCCTAGTGATTTGACAGACTCAACAAGCCCAGAGGTGAAGTGTTTCCTCATAGCATAAAGTAACACACAGTACCTCAAAAAAAAAAAAAAAAAAAAAAAAAAAAAAAAAAAAAAAAAAAAAAAAGAGATCAGGGATCTCAAAGCAAAAGAGGAAAGTTTCAGACCTGAGAGAAATCAACCCAGGACTCCACGGCTGTGCAAGCCAGACAAGGAGAACTCCAAAGGAGGTAATGAGTGCCTTTCTGTGTTCTTCCAGGATGGCCAGTGTTGCTAGAAGTTTTCTTTGAGTCTTTTCCTGTGGTAGTCAGAACTCAGATGTTTTCTCTTAGTTATTTTTCATTCACTGACCTCAAGGACTTGAGGGGAAATTTTACATTATCCTCAGCAAGTGTTGTCACCAAGAAAGGAAGCAGACAGGGATCAGAGATCATTTTAGCTTAAATTAATGATTTTTTAAATTAAATATGAACAAAGATTTTAAATCAAAGTAGGGTCTGTGTGCGTGTGTGTGTTTATATGCATGCATGTTTTAGATAGGGTTTTGGCACATTTTCTTGGACTCAAGTAACCCTCCCACCTTTGCCTCCTGAAAAACTAGAAGTATAGTTATGTGCCATGATGTCTGCCCAACCAGAGTCATATTTAAGAAGGGACTCAAGTCTAAATAAGTCCTGTCAGCCAATTTTATGTCTCTGTAACCAAATAACTGAGATAAGCAACTTACAGAGCAAAGGGTTCATTTGGTTCACAGCTTTGGAGCTTTCAGTTTATCATTTGTTGTTCATATTGTTTTGGGGTTGTTGAGAGGGATCATATCATGGTGGTGTGTGTGATGGAACAAAATTCAGAGAGTAATAGAGATAAAAGTGTGGGGGTCTCATGATCCCACTAGAGAATGCTCCCATTGGTGTACTGGGTTCCATCTCTCCCTATCTCTCTATTTTTCTTTCTATGGTACTGAGGATAAAACCCAGGTCCTTGCACATGCTAGGCAAGCACTCTACCACTGAGCCAACACTTACAGTTTCACCCACATTCCAATAGCTCCATTTTGGAAACCAAGCTTGACCATATGGACCATTGGAACTAATGTAGATCCAAACCATCAACAGTTTCTTTATAGCTTTAGCCAAAGACCACAATGAGGAACCAAAAAAAAAAACACCAAAATCTAGACCACTTCCATGGTGCAGCCAATGAGGGCTCTGATGTATGTTGAGAAATTGCAGGAAATAAATTGAGTAATACCTTCAAACTGAGGAGCATATTTGATAGTTTCCAATGGAATATATATGTAACAAAACCATGGAGAAGGGAAGCGCAAACTATTTGCAAATATACAAACAATATGAACTATTACCATTTAGTTTGTATTGAAAATTAAAAAAAATAAATAAATTCTGAAGAATTTTTTTACCAACAAGAAGAAAATTTTGTGATAAATATCTTTTCAGCTTCTATGTAAGTTAATAACACTGCTTGGCTGTAATACAGAATCAGTTTCTAGGTGGCAGAATAAACCACCACCTGTGATCACAGGGTGATGTCATCCTGTGGAACTAGGTGTCTGCAGAGCTGACATCATGCTTCTCTTTGCTGCTTATGATGGTAATAAACTGCTGGAATTCATTTAGGCTTACTGTATCCTCCATGGCAGTGGGGAACCTGCAATTGTGATCTTTATGGCCCTGTCAGTGAGCATACTGCAGCTTGGGGACTACTTGACAGTGGCTTGTAGATAATGGCAGATGATTTTGAGTATAATCATGGGGTGATGAAATTTATAGCAACAATTTCACGCACCTGGCATGTTACTTAATATCTCAAAAACTTTCCATACCCCTTGGTAATCAGATTAAAAGTAGTTTGTATTTTATGACAGGGGCTGTAATTGCTTTGACCATCTTACCCTTGAGCTATGCCCATTCTTTTCCTCTTTATAAGGACAAAGTGTCTCCATAGACTGGTAATCTTGTTATTGTACCTGATGTTTGACAGTACCTGTCTTACTGTAGGCAGAAAGGAATTCCCCATTGGAAAAGAAGAACATTAACCATTTTCAGACTATATAAACAAGCACCATCTGGATAAAAACTTTTTAATTATGCCTCTCATTTTCAATGTTAATGACCCTGGATTTTTAATTGGGAACCAATCAAAAGAAATGAATTGATGGCCTCACATGTATTCTGAATGGGCAGGACCTATCATAAAGTGTACTAAGAACACTATTTAATTATTTTTATTTTAAATGCATTTAGATGATATATTTCTGAGATCTGTCTACTGAAAACAGATCAGACTAATGGCACACATGAACAATACATGTAGCTCACAGTAAGTTTTTAGTTCTAAATACCTTGGTTGTGAGAAGAAAATATGGAGATGAACTGGAAAATATCATTCTGGAATGAAAGCAATGAAGGGAGCTAATAGTGTGGTAGAAAAGACAGATGGAGGAAATGAAATTAGGAAGTAAAGAAAGAATTCATGACTGATAGGATTTCTATAATTGGGCATGATGATATGTTAAAGAGGCCTCCTTCATGAGTGAGCCAGATTTCTCTGCATTCAGGTGATTGTATCCTCCCTCAACAACTGTGGGTCCTGAGTTAATATCCCATTTTAGTTCATTCCTTCCACTTCTCTTGCTCAAGTCAAGCTTGAATTAGCAGATCTGTTTGCATTATTGAACACAAATTCACCAAGGAAGCTTTTTGGGCCATGACTCTTCATAGAAGTATTCTCTGAAGCTTCTGTAGATTGTAGCTTAGCCAAGAGTAGGTGCTGTAAGATCCATGGATGTCATCCCCCCAGGATTCTCTCATTTTCACTTTAGTACGTGAAAAATGAATATCTTTGCTTTTATCTTTGAGTAGCCCTAGTTGTGTCCACCTATGGTGAAGACACAGAGGAACTGAGTTCACCAGAATTGATTCACAGGCCCTGATCCCTGTCTCTGGTTGACAGTGTCAATAAAAATCCAGAAATGAATAAAACACAGGGAGAAGGGTTATATTGTTAGAAAAATAGAAAAAAAGTGGGGATTCCCCAAAAGCCAAATACTAATTACTCTTGTTATCAATGAATGTTTGTAGTATCAGACACAAATGTGTTCCAACACCCTCAGTTAAATGAATTGTCCTGCTTAGTTACCAGTAAAGCTTGCCAGATATCTACAACATTGTTTTCATTTTATTGGTTACATGGTGTAATTGAGATGGATATTTTCTGTGTGTGTGTGTGTGTGTGTGTGTGTGTGTGTGTGTGTGTGTTGTATCAGGAATTTAACCCAGGGTTGCTTAACCTCTTCCAGCTGGTTTTTATGTTGTATTTAGGTACAGGGCTTGGCTGCATTGCTTAGAGCCTCACTAAATTACTGAGACTGGCCTGGACTCACAATTCTTCTGCCTCAGCCCCCAACCCACTGGGATTACTGGCTTGTACCACCACGTTCAGCTCTGAGATAGATTTTTTTTGCCGCCCTAGAGTATCATTTATTGTTTGCTCTATTTAGATATTTATGAAAGAAGAATGCATTCTTTTATTTCTTATGCATTTTTATTTTACCTTGTACTCTCCCCAGCAATGGTGAAGTTTTAAGCAGTAGTTACTGAAGTTCAGCTTCATTAGACAAATCCAAGGCAGATGATGAAGCAGAGAAAAATATTGACAAAATAAGTATGTCCTAAGGAGGATTTAGGCAGTTATGTATTGTAGAGGAAAAAAGAAAAAACAGAATTAAGAATACAATGAAACCAAGTGGTAAATCTGAGTCAAACAAAGTAAGGCTAGTGGTATACAGTAGCTTGTGTTTTGAGTCCATACAGGTGCTTGGTGGGTGACAATATGCCAGCTGAAGAATGCTCTGCAAGCTTCATCCATCTAGAGCAAGGTTGCTGCATGCTCTGGGTACAGACAGATGGAAAGCTCTGGCAAGCTCCTCTTTGTCTATTTCTCTCACCGTGTAAATGCAGGAACTCAACAGATACCATGGTAAACCTCCAATTGCTATTTTTAGGAGTCCAAGGCAGCCTATAGCATCATAGAAGCCAGAGTTCTTGGGTGGAGATTTACCTTGTTGCATTGGCAGCTTCTCACGATACCACCGGGAAATGTGTCGCAGAGTTCAAAGAAGAGAAGACGATGCACTGACCCAATGGAGATTTTCAAATAACACTTAAAAGTAAATGAATTTAAAAAGTGCACTGTGAGGACCGAGTAAAAAGAATACAAGGCGGATAGTGTTCCTAGGATAGAGTTCAAGGAGGATACAAAGAATGTATCACTTAAATTCTGACATATATTCTGTTAGCCAGATACAGTTAGAAAGAATGCTGGGCCAAGCTGAAGCTTGTCATTGCCCATGAAGAGCAGTGCTAGATTTTATTTATTTTTCTTGGGAGATGACAGGATGATCCAGAGAAGTGACTCCAATGGTTGGCCAATTTATGAAGTACTTTAAAAAACATATAAAGTACTTTCATAAAACACATAAATTTGTCATGCAATGAAATTATTACACATCTCGGATGTATTTAGAGTATTATAAATATTAAGTGCCACTTGATCTTTATATCTATGTTTAGCTCATAGATTTTTTTAATTTATTGAATTTTGATTCATTGAACACAAATGGAGTACAGCTATTGTTTCTCTGGTTGTACACAAAGTAGAGTCACACCATCTGTGCATTAATACAGGTACACAGGGCAATGATGTTTGTCATACATTCTGTTATTACTCTTATTCCCCCACTCCAACCCCACCACTCCCTTCACTCTATGCTATCTATCCTTCCTCCTTTCTTTCCACACTTCCACCCTGCACTATGCATCATCATTCACTTAGAGAGATCATTTGGCCTTTGGATTATTGGGATTGGCTAATCTCACTTAGCATAACAGTCTTCAACATCATCCACTTACCTACAAATGCCATAATTTTATCATTCTTAATGGCTGAGTAATATTCCATTGTGTATATATACCACAGTTTCTTTATCCATTCATCTGTTGAAAGGCATCTAGGTTGGTTCCACAATGTAGCTATTGTGAATTGAGGTGCTATGAACATTGATGTGGCTGCAACACTGTAGCAATCTGATTTTAAGTCCTTTGGGTATAGGCCAATGAGTTGGATATCTGGGTCAAATGGTGGATCCATTTGAAGTGTTCTAAGGAATCTCCACACTGCTTTACAGAGTGACTGCACCAACTTGCACTCCCACCAGCAATGTATGAGTGTACCCTTTTCCCCACATCCTTGCCAACACATTTTGCTACCCATATTCTTAGCAAAAGACATTCTAATTGGGGTAAGATGAAATCTTAAGGTGGTTTGGATATGCATTTCTCTTAAAACTAGGGATGTTGAATATTTTTCATAAATCTGTTGATTGCTTGTAGATCTTCTTCTATAAAGTGTCTGTTCATTTCCTTGGCCCATTTATTAATTGGGTTATTACTGTTCTTGGTGTAAAGATTATTGAGTACTTTCTAGATTCTGGAGATTATTGCTCTATCTGAAGTGTGTGTGGCAAAGACATTCTCCCACTCTGAAGGCTCTCTATTCACCTTGCTAATTGTTTCCTTGGCTGAGAAAAAGCTTTTTAGTTTGACTATCCCAATCATTGATTCCTGCTTTTATTTCTTGCAATTTGGGAGTCATGTTAAGGAAATCTGGTCCTAGACCAACATGATGAAGATTTGGACCTATTCTATTAGGTGCAGGGTCTCTGGTCTAATTTCTAGGTCTTGATCCATTTTGAGATGAGTTTTGTAGAGGGTGAGAGATATGGATTTAGTTTCATTTTGTTGCATATGGATTTCCAGTTTTCCCAGCACCATTTGTTGAAGAGGCTATCTTTTCTTCATTGTAGATTTTGGCTCTTTTGTCAATTATGAGATACCTGCATTTATGTGGGTTTGTCTCTGTGTACTCTATTCTGTATTATTGATCTACCTGTCTATTTTGTTGCCAATACCATGCTGCTTTTGATACTCTTGCTCTGTAGTATATTTGAGGGTCTGGTATTGTGATACACCCTGCTTCACTCTTCCTGCTAATGATGGCTTTAGCTCTTCTGGGTCTCTTGTTCCTCCAAATGAATTTCATGATTGCTTGCTCTATTTCTATGAGGTCTGCCATTGGGATTTTAATTGGAATTGCATTGAATTTGTATAGCGCTTTTGGTAGTATGGCCATTTTTGGCTATATTAATTCTGCCTATCCCACAACATGGGAGATCTTTCCAACATCTCAGACTTTCTTTAATTTATTCCTTTAGTGTTCTGTAGTTCTCATTGTAGAGGACTTTCACTTCTTTTGTTAGATGGATTTCCAAGTATTTTATTTTATTTTTTGAGGCTATTGTCAATGGTATAGTTTTACTAATTTCTCTCTCAGACAATGCATCATGTACAAATATAAATGCATTAGATTTATGAGCATTAATTTTACATGCTGCTTTATTACTGAATTCATTTATGAGTTCCAGAGTTTTGCTGGGGGAATTCTTACAGTCTTCTAAATAGAGAATCATGTCATAAGCAAAGAGGGATAGCTTTAACTCTTCTTTTCCTATTCGTACTCCTCTAATTTCTTTGGACACTCTAATTGCTCTGGCTAGAATTTCAGGGAAATGTTTAACAGAAGTAGAGAAAGAGGGCATCCCTGCCTTATTCCAGTTCTCAGGGGGAATTCTTTCAATTTTTCTCCACTTAGAATGTTGTCAGCTGTGGGATTAGCATAGAGATAGCCTTTGCAATGTTAAGGAACATTCCTACTATCCCTATTTTTGCTAGTGTTTGGAGCATGAAGGGTGCTGTATTTTACTTTAAATCTGTTGATGTGGTGAATTATATTTATTGATTTCTGGATGTTGAACCAACGTTGCATCCCAAGGATGAAACCCACTTGATCATGGTGCACTATCTTTTTAATATGCTTTTGGATGCAATTTGCTAAAATTTTGTTAAGAATTGTTCATTAGGGATACTGGTCTGAAATTTTCTTTCATTGATGTGTTCTTCTCTGGTTTTGGTATCAGGGTGATATAAGCTTCATAGAATGAGTTTGAAAAGGTTTCCTCCTCCTCTATTTCATGAAATAATTTGAGGAGTATTGGAATGAGCTCTTCCTTGAAGGTCTTGTAGAACTTGGCTGTGAATCCATCTGGTCCTGGGCTTTTCTTTGTTGGTAGGCTTTTGATGACTTCTTCTATTTCATTGCTTGAAATTGATCTATTAAAGTTCTGTTTGTCCTCCAGATTCAGATTGGTTGGCTCATATGTCTCTAGGAACCTATCGATGTCTTCCAGGTTTTCCATTTTGTTGGAGTATAAATTTTCAAAATAGCTTCTAATTATGTTTTGAATTTCCATTATATCTGTTGTAATATTTCCATTTCCATTATGAATTTTAGTAATATGGATTTTCTCTCTCCTTCACTTCATTAGTGTGGATAAGGGTTTATCAATTTTGTTTATTTTTTTGAAGAACCAACTAACAAACCCAGATACTATATCAAAAGTATGCAGTGACAGCATGGCAGAAGCATTGTCAGAAAGAGAGTTGTACATAATTAAAATGATCCAAGAAGTGAATGAGGAGTCAAGAGAGCAAATGCAGGCAATGCTAAAAGAGCAACTACAGGAAGTACAAGATCATTTCAATAAAGAGATAAAGATTCTGAGAAAAAAGAAAACCATGAAATGAAGGTTAAAATAAGCCAAATTAAAAACTCAATAGAAAGCTTAACCAACAGACTAAATCACTTGGAAGACAGAACCCCAGACAATGAAGACAAAATATTCAGTCTTGAAAACAAACTCAACCAGACAGAGAGGATGGTAAGAAATCATGAACAGAAACTCCAAGAGTTATGGGACATCATGAAAAGACCAAATTTAAGAGTTACTGGGATTGAGGAAGGCACAGAGACACAAACCAAAGGAATGAATAATCTGTTCAATAAAAGAATATTAGAAAATTTCACAAATTTGATGAATGAAATGAAAAATCAAATTCAAGAGGCTTATAGGACACCAAATGCACAAAATCACAACAGATATACACACAGGCATATTATAATGAAAATACCTAACATACAAAGTAAAGACAAAATTTTAAAGGCTGCAAGAGAGAAACATCAGATTATATATAGGGGGCAACCAATATGAATATCAGGAGATTTCCCAGCCCAGAACCTAAAAGGAAGAAGGGCCTGGAAGAACATATTACAAGCATTGAAGGACAATGGATGCCAACCAAGAATCTTACACCCAGCAAACTGACCTTCAGATTTGAAGATGAAATAAAATCCTTCCATGGTAATCACAAGCTAAAAGAATTCACAAATAGAAAGCCTGCACTACAGAAAATCCTCAGCAAAATAATCCAAGAGGAAGATTTGAGAAACAACAATGTAAATCAGCAAAGGGAGGAATTACCCTAAAGGAACAGCCTATTAAAGGAAAAACCAAGTAAGATTAAAATCTAAAAATAACTCAAAATGACCAGGAATGCAAGTCATATCTCAATAATAATCCTAAATATAAATGGTCTAAACTCATCAATCAAAAGACATAGACGGGCAGATTCGATTTTAAAAGAGACCTAACAATATGCTGCCTTCAGCAGATGCATCTCATAGAAAAACATGCCCACAGACTAAAGGTGAAAGGTTGGGAAAAAACATACCATGCACGTGGACTGAGTAAAAAAGCAAGAGTTTCCATCCTCATTTCAGAAAAAGCAGACTTCAAGCCAAAGTTAGTCAGAAGGAATAAAGAAGAACATTTCATACTACTTAAGGGAAGAATAAATCACCAAGGCATAAAAATCATTAAAATTTATGCACCAAACAATGGTACATCCATGTACATCAATCAGATCCTTCTCAATTCCAGGAGCCAAAAAGACCAAAACACAATAATACTGGGGGACTTTAACACTCCTCTCTCACCTTTGGACAGATCTTCTAAACAAAAAGTGAACAAAGAAACCATAGAACTCAATGACAGAATAGCTAATTTAGACTTAATAGACATATATAGAATAATCCATCCATAAAAAGTGAATACACTTTCTTCTCAGAGCTCATGGATCCCATTCTAAAACAGATCATATGTTATGCCACAAAGCTACTCTTAGCAAATACAAAAGCATAGAGATACTACCTTGTATTCTGTCAGGTCATTATGGAATGAAATTAGAAGTCAATGATAAAGTTAAAAACAGAAACTACTCCAACACCTGGACATTAAATAATATGCTATTGAATGATGCATGGATAACAGGAGACATTAGGGAGGAAGTAAAAAAAAATTCTTAGAGGTCAACAAGAACAAAGATACAGCAAACCAAAATCTCTGGGACACTATGAAAGCAGTGCTAAGAGGAAAATTCATTGCATGGAGTGCTTTCAATAAAAGAATGAGAAGTCAACAAATCAATGACGTCACATTACAGCTCAAAGCCCTAGCGAAAGAGGAAGAGACCATCACCAAAAGTATTAGAAGACAGGAGATAATTAAAATCAGAGCTGAAATCAATGAAATTGAAACAAAAGAAACAATTCAAACAATTGACAAAAAAGTTGATTCCTTGAAAAAATAAACAAAATTGATAAACCCTTAGCCACACTAACAAAGAGGAGAGAGAAAATCCAAATTAAAAATTTCGTGATGTAAATGGAACTCTTACAACAGACACAATTGGAATAAAAAACATAATTAGAAGCTATTTTGAAAAAATATACTCCAACAAAATAGAAAACCTGGAAGACATCAACAGGTTCTTAGAGGCATATGAGCCACCGAAACTGAATCTGGAGGACATACACAACTTAAATAGATGAATTTCAAGCAAGGAAATAGAAGAAGTTATCAAAAGCCTACCAACAAAGAAAAGTCAAGGAGCAGATGGATTCACAGCGTAGTTCTACAAGACCCTCAAGGAAGAGCTCATTCCAATACTCCTCAAAGTATTTCATGAAATAGAGGAGGAGAGAATCCTTCCAAACTCATTCTATGAAGCTAATATCACCCTGATACCAAAACCAGAGAAGGACACATCAAGGAAAGAAAATTTCAGACCAATATCCCTAATGAACATAGATGAAAAATTCTTAACAAAATTTTAGCAAATCACATACACAAGCATATTAAAAAGATAGTGCACCATGATCAAGTGGGTTTCATCCGGGGCATGCAAGGTTGATTCAACAACTGGAAATCAATAAATGTAATTCACCACATCCACAGACTTAAAGTCAAGAACCACATGATTATTTCAATAGATGCAGAGAAAGCATTTGATAAAATACAGCACCTCTTCAAGCTCGAAACACTAGAAAAAATAGGGATAGTAGGAACTTTTCTTAACATTGTAAAGGCTCTCTATGCTAAGCCCACAGCTAACATCATTCTAAATGGAGAAAAATTTAAAGTATTCCCCTGAGATCTGGAACAAGGCAGGGATGCCCTCTTTCTCCACTTCTGTTCAACATTGTCCTTGAAACTCTAGCCTGAGCAATTAGACAGACCAAAGAAATTAGAGGAGTACGAGTAGGAAAGAAGAACTCAAACTATTCCTATTTGCTGATGACATGATTCTCTATTTAGAAGACCCTAAGAATTCCACCAGAAAACTTCTGGAACTCATAAATAAATTTAGTGGAGTAGCAGGATATAAAACTAATGCTCATAAATCTAATACATTTTTATTCATAAGTGATGCATCCTCTGAGAGAGAAATTAGGAAAACTATACCATTCACAATAGCCTCTGAAAAAATAAAATAGCTGGGAATCAATCTAACAAAAGAGATGAAAGACCTCTACAATGAGAACAACAGAACCCTAAAGAAAGAAATTTTAAAAAGTCTGAGAAGATGGAAAGATCTCCCATGTTCCTGGATAGGCAGAAGTAATATAGTCAAAGTGACCATACTACCAAAAGAGCCAAAAACATACAATGGTGAAAAGATAACCTCTTCAACAAATGGAGATGGGAAAAATGGAAATTCATATGCAACAAAATGAAACTAAACCCATATCTCTCACCCTGTACAAAACAACTCAAAATGGATCAAGGACCTAGGAATTAGACCAGAAAATCTGCACCTACTAGAGAAGAAAATAGGTCCAAATTTTCATCATGTTGGCATAGGACCAGATTTCCTTAACATGACTCCCAAAGCGCAGAACTAAAAGGAGGAATCAATGATTGGGATTGAGTCAAACTCAAAAGCTTTTTCTCAGCCAAGGAAGAAATCAGCAATGTGAAGAAACAGTCTTCAGAGTGGAAAAAAATCTTTGCCACACACACTTCAGATAGAGCACTAATCTCCAGAATCTACAAAGTACTCAAAAATCTTTACACCAAGAACACTTATAACCCAATCAATAAATGGGCCAAAGAAATGAACAGTCACTTTACAGAGCAAGATCTTCAAGCAATCAACAGATTTTTGAAAAAATGTTCAACATCCCTCATTATAAGAGAAATACAAATCAAAACTACTTAACCATTCATCTATTGAAGGGCATCTAGGTTGGTTGCACAATCTAGCTATTGTGAATTGAGCAGCTATGAACATTGATGTGGCTGCATCACTGTAGTAATCTGATTTTAAGTCCTTTGGGTATAGGCCAAGGAGTGGGATAGCTGGGTCATTCCAGCTATCCATTCCAAGTTTTCTAAGGAATCTCCACACTGCTCTCCAGAGTGGCTGCAACATCTTGCACTCCCACCAGCAATGGAGTATTACTCAGCCATAAAGAAGAATAAAATTATGTCATTTGTAGGTAAATGGATGATGTTGGAGACTGTTATGTTAAGTGAGATCAGCCAATCCCAAAAATCCAAAGGCTGAATGGTCTCTCTGATAAATGAATGATGATGCATAATGCGGGGGGGGGAAGAAGGGAGGAAGGATAAATAGCATAGAGGGTAGGGGGGGGGGGGGTCAGGGTAGGGGGGTAATAATAACAATGTGTGACAGAAACCATTGCCCTGTGTACACGTGTGAATGCACAGATGGTGTGACTCTACTTTGTGTAGAAACAGAAAGAATAGCTGTACTCCATTTGTGTTCAATGAATCAAAATTAAATAAAAAAGAATAAAGCTCAAAATCATAATATTTTTTGCAGTGCTGGGATTTGAACCCAGGGCCTTGTGCTTGTAAGTCAAACACTCTACCAACTGAGCTATATCCCCAGCCCAAAATCATAATTTGATAACACAATATCTATCCGATACTACCCTAAGCAGTTGATCAAGGTTAATACTGTCAGAAATATGATATATTTATACCATCTACCTGTTGATGTGATGCAATGAGAAAGACATCTCACTTATATGTCGTAACCAAAGAATGCATGTCATTAATGAAATCATGAGAAACCATCTAACAAGCCCAATTTAAGGTATATTCTACAAAGAACCAATTGTGCTCATCAGAAGTGTCGAGTTGCCGGGCGTGGTGGCGCATGACTGTTATCCAAGCCACTTGGGAGGCTGAGTCAGGAGGATCCAAGTTCAAAGCCAGCCTCAGTAAAAGTGAGGTTCTAAGCAACTCAGTGGGACCCTGTCTCTAAATAAAATACAAAAT
>JAJEJO010053461.1:30601-125308 GCA_020662805.1 Glaucomys volans
AATTTTTAAGTGTTTTTTTCAGTTTCTATAATCATGCAATGGTTTTGAAACATGCTGACATAAGGGGAACCTGGTGGAATGGATATGGAAAGCCTATTTGTGGAAATTTTCTGTCTATGCCCTTGGATTTAAAATGTATCAAATTATGCTATATGCATGTATGAATATGGCACAATGAACCCACTATTCTGTATAATTACTGTACACTAATAAAAAGAAGAGATTTAGAAAAAGAGAAAGGTAGGAATATAGTGGGTATATTAGGAATAATTGTAGCATTACAATTAATTTTTAAAATGTTCTACGATAAAAATATACTGTACAGTTCAAACCTCTTATTTCTCAATGGCCTGATGTTTGAGAGGTGTTTGATGTAGCGGTGACCCAAGACGGGTAGTGTCCCACTACCTCTAGGTTGGGAATGATCAATGCTCCTGGGCAGAGGTGACCTGGTGTTGATAGATGATCAGATGAAGTTCAGGTGATGGACACTGTGCCAGCGTGTGGGCCTGGTCACTAGTCCAAGTAGGGGTGGGGATGCAGAACTGTGCTCAGTGACAGAGACACTAGGCTTGATACCCACGCAAGCATGAAGTCTGCGCTGGGGGCTCAGGCAGTTGCAGGTTGTTGCTCTCTCCCTGGGATGCTGTAAAATGGCACCGAGGGGCCTAAGATCCCTGCTGGGGCTGGGGACTCCAGGCCCGGCAGGCTGAAGCTCTCTCCAGGAGCCATCTCCAAATGGCACCGGAAGACTGGAGCTCCGCTCTGGGGATTCAGTCAGCTGCAGGTGGTCGCTCTCTCCCACAGAAGCTGCAAAATGGCACCAAGGGGCCTAAGGTTCCTGCTGGGGCTGGGGACTCCAGTCCCCACAGGCTGGAGCTCTCTCCAGGAGCCGCCACTAAATCAGAAGAATAGATTTTGATTCATTTTACACAAATGGAGTGCAATTGTTCATTTCTCTGTTTGTACACAACGTAGATTCACATAATTCATGTAATCATCCATGTATATAGGGTAATGATGTTTGTCTCATTCCAACATCTTTCCATTCCACTGTCTCTCCCCTCTCCTCATGTCCCTCTACACAATCCAAAATTCCTCCATTATTCCCTTGTCCCCCTCAGCAAGTATCAGCATCAACTTATCAGAGAAAACATTTGGTCTTTAGTTTTTTTGGATTGGCTTATTTCACTTAGCATGATATTCTCCAAGTCCATTTATTTACCTGAAAATGCCATAATTTCATTCTTCTTCATGGCTGAATAATAGTTCACTACGTGTGTGTGTGTGTGTGTGTGTGTGTGTGTGTGTACCAATCACAGTTTCTTTGTCCATTCTTCTGTTGAACGACATCTAGGTTAGTTCCACAATCTAGCTATTGTGGATTGAGCAAGTATAAACATTGATGTGGCTGCATCACTATAGTATGCTGATTTTAATTTCTTTGGGTATAGACCAAGAATTGGGTTAAGTGGGCCAAATTGTGGTTTTATTCCCACAATTTTCTGAGAAATCTCCATACTGCTTTCCAGAATGGTTGCAAAAATTTGCAATTCCACCAGCAATGTGTGAGTTCCCATTTTTCCCCGCAGCCTCACCAACACTTATTATTGCTTGTACTCTTGATAATAGCCATTCTAAAAGGGGTGAGATGAAATCTTCAGGTAGTTTTGATTTGCATTTATCTAATTACTAGAGATGTTGAACAGTTTTTCATGTTTGTTGATCACTTGTATATCTTTGGCTGGGAAGTTTATGCTCAGATCCTTAGCCCATTTATTGTGTTATTCATAAGTTTGGTGTTAAGATTTTTGAGTTCCTTATGGATTCTGGAGATTTGTGCTCTATCTGAAGTGTGTGTGGTGAAGATTATTTTCCACTGTGTAGGCGCTTTCTCTGCACACTATTTTCTTCTTTGCTGAGAAAAAGATGTTTAGTTTTAATCCATAACATTTATTGATTCTTGCTTTTATTTGTTGCACTTTGGGAGTCCTAAGAAATACTGGTTCTAAGCCAACATAATGAAGATTTGAGTCTATATTTTCTTCTATTTTGTGCAGGGTCTCTAGTCTAATTCCTAGATCCTTCACCCACGTTGAGTTTTGTGCAGGGTAAGAGGAATTTATTTTTATTTTGCTGCAGATGGATTTACAGTTTTCCCAGCACCATTTGTTGAAGAGGCTACCTTTTCTGCATTGTAAGTTTTTGGGGCTTTTGTCTACTTTGGGATAACTGTATTTATGTGGGTTTGTCTCTGTGTCCTCTAATGTGTGCCATTGGTATACCTGCCTATTTTGGTGCCCAAACGATGCAATTTTTGTTAATATTGCGATTTCAATTGGAATTTCATTGAATCTGTATAGCACTGTTAGTATGGCCATTGGACACTATAAATTCTCCCTGTCCAAGAACATGGTAGATAGTTCCATCTTCAAATGTTTGACTTAATTTCTTTAGTTTTCTGTGGTTTTCATTGTAGAGGTCTTTCACCTATTTTTAGATTGATTTCCATATATTTTTTAAACTATTGTGAATGGGGTAGTTTTCCTAATTTCTCTTTCAGAGTATTCATCACTTTTGAGTACAAATGAATTAGATTTATGATTATTGATTTTGTATCCTACTTGCTGAATTAATTTGTCAGTTCTGGATGTTTTCTAGAGGAATTTTTTTTGGATCCTCTAAACACAGTATCATCCCATTGGCAAATAGTAATAGTTGGAGTTCTTCTCTTCCTGTTCCTATCCCTTCAATTTATTTGGTCTGTCTAATTTATCTGGCTAGAGTTTCAAAGATGATGCTGAATTCAAGTGGTAAAGTGGTAAAGGAGGGCATCCCTATCTTGTTCCAGTGTTTATAGGGAATGTTTTCAATTTTTCTCCCTTTAGAATGTTAAAAGGACTTCCATGTTTGGTATGTACACTTCATCTTCTTTCACATATAGTACCTCCAGTATATATATAATAGGATTGTCCCTATTCTATAGAGCAGTTTACCATCATAGACTGTTTACATTCACACTTGTACTAAAATGGAAGATCATAGCCATTAATTCAAACAATGTGTACTTAGAGTGCACACTTATCAATATTTTCTCAGTTACTATATAAAGATACTCACTCTGGTAATAAATTAGAATGAAGACAGCTCTGAAATAACATATCTATGGTTTGTCTACTTCATTGAGACTCATTGGTTGCAAAATGTATTAGTCAGTGATCTCTACAGAAACAGAATAAACAAGAAGTATGATTATAAAAGGGGATTTGCTTACATGACTAGATACTGGGTAGTCCACAATGGCTGTCTGCAGGCTGGAGTGCTGGAAGAACCTTTAGCTGTGCAGTCCAAGAGATGGAAGCCCCCAAAAAGAGGGATCAACAGTGTTACCCTAATCTGAGACCAAGGCTTCTGGAAACTACCTGGAGAATCACTGGCTGAGTCCAGTTTGGAAGAGTGAAGAAGCAAGAGTCCAGTATCCTCAGGCAATCAAAGAAGTAATCAATAACTCATTCAATAAGAGTCAAGCTTGCATCTGCATCTGCTTCCTTGTTCTTCCAACTTTTATTCCATCCAAACCACATTCCTTTGGGGTAGTGCTGCCCATGCTAAGGGAGGGTCTCCACTTCAGTTCACTATCCCACATTCCAATCATTGCTAAACATGCCCTCAGGGACACACTTGGATTCTCTTAATCATCTGCATCTTTTAATCTAATCAAGATGACACTTCAAATTAACCATTACAGGAAGGCTGAAATTACTTACTGTTATGCAATCCTCCCATTTGAATTCACCAAAAATTGTGAGATTTAATATCTATATGAACTTTCACAAGATGACAAAATGAAAATCAAATAAGATATAGCTTCTGAAAACTGCAAGATGAGGTGAAAATGGGAAAATATTTTCTACAGCACATGATAAATTTTTTGAACCAGGGAGTAAACCCAGGGATGCTTAACCTCTGAGTCACATTCTCAGCCCTTTTTGCATTTTATTTTTAGACAGAAACTCAGTAAATTGCTTGGGTATCTCACTAAGTTGCTAAGGCTGTATTTGAACTCATGATATTCCTGCCTCAGTGTACATATGATTTTTAAGGTACAGGAAAACTCATGCAATGTGGCAGACAAGCAATGGAGAAAAAATTCATTTGTTATTGAGTAAAATGAGGTGATGATTTTTGGAGGGTATCAGGAAAGGATGAAGCAACTTGAACCCACATATATCCTAAGGAGCAAGTGTATGCTGAGATTTATGCATGTGTTCAGATCTGTGATAAGGAATTTTTCTTGCTTTTCTCCTCAAACATTTACCATTTGATTTCTTGACCAATAAGAGGAAAAAAACCAAATAATATTATGGTATTATTAACTTAAGAAATGTATTTTTCTCTGATGTTGACCTTCAGATCTCAGCCAACTCCATCCTTCTTCTCTTTCACATCTTCATCAACTTTATATTCCTTGTACAGCACAGACTCAAGCTCACAGGTCTGACCATTGGCTCTCTTGGCTCTATTTCACCTAGCAATGCTGCTCATCATGGCACTCATAGCTACAGATGCTCTTTTATCTCAGGATTTGGGGGAAAACATCAAATATAAATCACTTATCTACTTGTACTGGTTTTTGAGGGGATTCTTCATTTGTGACACTGGCTGGCAGATTGTCCCCCAGGTGATTACTCCTAACTCCAGAAGCTCCTGCTTGACAAGGCTCAAACATAAGTCCTCACATCAGAGACCATGTTCTTTCTTTTCCTGTGGGTCTTCTACATGTCAGTCAGAGCTCACTTCTAAATTTCTGCTATTGAAAACTCTGAGGTCATTATGTATGGTCTTATATTTATTAATGAATCTTACACAATTTTACCCAAAAGTTATTTCCTTTGGCATTTATTTTCTACATTGGACATATTCAGTGATGTGTCTTTTATGGAGCTCATGGGGCTCTTGCGTGGATACATGTTAACCCTCTTGTGCAAAAATAAGAGGCAGTCCCAGCACCTTCACAGTACCATCCTGTCTTCAACTGCATCCCCAGAACAAAGGGGCACACAGACCATATTGTTGTTCAATGATTTCTTTACATTCATGTGCTGTTTGGACTGCATCATCTCCTTTCCAACAATTATGCAAAGCATTGGCCCAGTACATTATTCTAGCCCCATTATGGTGGTTAGCAGCTATCCACAATTAATTTGTTGTTGATAATCACTACTGAGAAGTAGTTTATGAATTTTTTAAATCCTTATGAAGTATACTCCCTTGTGAAAGGGTATACTAAATGTTTAATTATTAAGTGATGGATGGGTTCTGTTAATGAACACTGAACATGTTTGTAATCATGACATAGTGTCTGTATATTCTAGGATAAATCAATACATAGTTTTCTAATATTTAGATAAACTGACTTACTTTGATACATGTGGATGGCAAAAATGTAATAGAGAGTTGAATCATTTACCTCTGAGTTGAAACAAAAGTTCTACAATTCTTCTTGATGTCAGGAAGGGATAATTGGGAGGTGGGTCTAAACTTCATGACTGAAGTTAGCCCATACTGATATATACATAAAAGTGTACAGCAACTTTTATAAGTCAAGAATCTCAGTGGTTTCATTTTTTGTCTAAATAAACATATTAACATTTATCATCTTAAATTAATATATGGTCCATTAACTGTTCTTCTATGAGCTGAGCAGTAAAAAAATTAAATTCAGGGATTTAAACTATTATTTTATACCTATCCTAAAAGTAGAATCATTTACAATAGCCCATGTTAAAAACAACACAACATCCCAAGTAGATGACTCTATAAGCAAAGTCTAGCCTGGAATTATTTGGCTTTCAACAAGAAGGAAATTATGGCACGTGATTCACCACAGATGAAACTTAAAGACCCCATGTCAAGTTAAATGTATTACAAAAAATTTATTGTAATATTTCACATAGAGAAAGTAGAGTTAGATTCTTCTTATTTATAGGTTCAGAAAAGAGAGTGGAAGATTTTAGAGACTCAGAAAGAAGGGCAGTGGGGAACTCTGGCTTGATTGACACATAGTTAGATTTTTGAAGAAAAAATGGTACTGGAGATGGTTGGTGGTTGTAGTTTCACAATAATATGAATGCACTTATACCACTAAAAACTGGTAAAATGATTGTTCTTATGTCATGTATACTTTCCATAATGAACATAAAAATAATAAAATGACACTGGATGTAGCTCAGTGGTAAGGCATCCCTGTGTTCAACTCCCAGTAGCAAAAGTTTTAAATGTGAGAAAGAATTTAAGCATGAAAAATAATCAAATGCATGGGAATAAACTTAAGGGAAGTGGAAGATATTTTCACTGATAATCATACTATGTTGAAAGAAATTAATCAGTTACACATAGTTGGACAGACATCCTATGTCCATGGATTGAGAGAAGCAATACTGTTAAAATGCTCATACTATTCAAAGAAATCTACAGAATCAGACTGTAAGGACTTCTATAGGACAAAGAAGAAGGATAAAGAAGAACATCTCCTGGGTTCAACATGAATTACATGCATGCAGTAATTAAAACATTGTGATTCTGGAATAAGAGTAAACATACAGACAAATGAATCAGAAAGGAAATCCCAGATATAAGTCCATACATGCACAATCACCCTTTCATTATAGATGCCAAGAATCTATAATGGGAAAGGTGAGCCTTTTACACCTCTTATGGTCTACTCAACAGATGGTGCTTGGGAAACTTTATACCCATATGCACAAGAAATTAGAACTTTATCTTACATCATACAAACATAAAGGGGTGCTGTTATGGGTCAATCTAAAATTTATTTTATTTTTCATTTTTTATTTGTTCTAGCTAGTTATGCATGAAAGCTGAATGCATTTATGCATTTTGATAAATCATATACATTGGAATATAATTTCTCATTTTCTGATGTACATATTGTAGGATCACAGTGATGATAGTCATATATGTACATGAGGTAATAATGTCTGTTTCACTCTACCAAGCTTCCTACACCCATACCCCTTCCCCTCTTTGCACTTCCTTCTACCTAATCTAAAGTAACTGTTAAAGAACATTAAATAAAGTAACTCTTTTTCCCTAGCACTCCCCAATTGTGAATTACCATTCGCATATCAGAGCAAACATGCAGCCTTTGGTTTTTTGGGTTTGGCTTATTTCGCTTAGCCTGATATTCTCCAACTACATCTGTTTACCAGCAAATGCCATAATTTCATTCTTCTTTAAAGCTGAGTAATAGTGCATCATATATATATATATGATACATGTATATATATCATATATTATATATACACCTATATATGTATATACACACACACACATTTTCTTTTCCATCTGTTGAAGATAGTTACATAGATTAGCTATTGTGGATTGAGCTGCTATAAACATTGATGTTGGTGCATCACTCAAAAAACTTAACACCAAAAACCAACTCAATCAATAAATGGATTTAGGAACTGAACAGACACTTCACAGAAAAAGAAATACAATCCATCAACATGTATATGCAAAAAAGTGCTCAACATTTCTTAGCAATTACAGAAATTCAAATCAAAATTACTTTTAAGATTTCATCTCATTGAAATCAGAATGGCAATTATCAAGAATATAAGCGCACAATAACTGATGGTGAGGATGAGGGGAATAGGTACACTCATACATTTGCTGGTGGGAATGCAATTTGATGCAACCACTATGGAAAGCAACATGGAAATTCCTCAGAAAACGTGGAATGGAACCATCAATTGATTCAGTTTTCTGACTCCTCAGTTTATATAAAAAGCAATTAAAATAAATGTACTACAGTGATGCAGTCACATTAATGATTTTTGCATCTTATATTACTTTTATTGATTTGCTTTTCCAATGTTGGGGCTGAAACTCAGGGCTATGAACATACCAGACAATCCCTCTAACATTGACCTATACATCCAGCTCAATACAATTTTTTTCAATTCTGAGGAAAATTTTTAAAAGAAGCAAATATGTGTGGTGGTGTACACCTCTAATCCCAGTGACTTCAGAGGATGTGACTGCTTCCATCTAGGGATAACAGGGTGTGAAAGAATATCAGCAAGGTCCCTTCAGGCTTTGTTACATCTGAGATATCCTTGCTAGGTGTGCTAAAAGTCACCATCCTGTTGCAGAGGCAGAAGAGAGCCTTGCAAGGGGTCACTAGTTTGGAAGAGGGGATGAGCACATCTTGATTCTGGTTCACTCAGTCAACCATCCCAACACCCACTGAGATTCCAGACAACGGGGGGGGGGCACTTGTTGGGATCTGACATGACCCTGGCCCACTTTTCTTCCCTAGTAGACCATTCACTGATTACCTGGTCCCACTGGTCTGGCAATCTACAGGGGCCTCAGGCTCCTCAATCCCCAAGCTCCCAACTACTCCCTAGCCACTAACATGGCCTAGCACTTGCAGCTACATGGCTGGTCCACAGGACTCAATACGAAGTCTTAGATAGGCACACAGATCCCAGCACTCATTCCCCATGACATCTAGGGAGAGAAATCTCTATATGGAAGCCAAAAAGGTGGATGCAGGAGAGATACAATTTAGAGACTAAATTAGAGACTAGGAACTGTGGGGTCCAGAAGTGAGGTAAAAGGCTAAGACCAGGCTCCTTAGTCACCTGAGTGGACCCCAAAGGAGAGTTCTTGAGTGAAGTCTTCCAGTGAGTAAGGCAATTGTTATATCCCATCTTCAAGAGCCCCACCTCCAAGTCTAGTCCTCCCACTGTAGGAACTTTCACCATCCTCAGGGTGAAGTTATCAAAAACCTCCAGATAACCCCACCTTTCAGATGAGAAGGGAAACAGAGAAGATATTGATTTCCAATGGAAATGATTGTTCAATTTTCCTTCAAGCCTCCCTTTTTATTCCTAATTTTTTTCTATTTTCATTGCCTGCTCTCACATCCCCAACATTTATGAAATCAAATATTTTTCATGCATCAGGTCTGGGAGCTTTGTATAGTGTATTATAGTTTGGTTGTATACACTTTTATTTCTTTCATGTTCCTCTTCTTCTTTTACTCACTCTACTTTCCTCTTATTTATCTGCTTCCTTAGAGTTTCTCTCTTTTCTCCTGCTAACAGCCAACTTCTGTTGATTCCTCTTTCACCCTTCCTATGATCAAACATCATAATCTCACCTCCTACCTCATTAACATCACATCCCACACCCTTCCCCTGTTCTCTCTCTGTCCATTATTAGAAATTGTAGACCTTATGATAAATCTAATATCTATTTTGTAGATAATAATTGAACACATTACCTCTATTTATTCTGACAAAATGGTTAACATTTTAATAGCGGATATGTGGTTTAAGGTTGCATATTACTTGTATTGGGTGCTGTTAATATTGATCTGCCCCTTAAAGGTGAAGAATGGGAAATATATTTTCAGCAAAATATTTCATGAGGAGGAAATGAAAAAAACAATCAAAGTCAGCCAGGGGAGAAACTACACGTAAGGGAAAGCTAATCAAAAGAGAAACAAAGTCAAGGTAAAAAACAAAAATTAGCCAAAATGGAAATAGAAATCATATCTGAACAATAAACCTGAATGAGAATCACCTAAATTTATCAATCAGAGAACATAGACTGGAAGATTGGATTTTTAAAAAGACCCAATAATATGCTGCCATTAAGACATTCATCTGATAGGCAAAGATGTCCACAGAATGGGGGAAAAAACATGGTAAAAAACATATGCAAATGGATTGTGTAAAAAATGCAGGGGTTTTGATTCTCACATCTGAAAAAGTGGATGTCAAGCCAACCTTAGAAGGGATAAAGGAGGACGTTTCATACTGCTTAAGAGAATCACACAGCAACAAGACTTAACAATTATAAATATTTATGTACCAAACAATGGAGCATCTATATATGTCAAACAAACCCTTCTCAATTTCAGGAATCAAATAGACCAATCAAAATAATACTGGTTGACTTTAGCACAGCTTCTCAGCATTAGATAGATCTTACCAAAAAATTGAGCAAAGAAACTATAGAACTCAAGAATAAAAATCAATAACTTAGACTTAAAAGATATATATAGAATATTCCATCCATCACACAGTGGAATATTACTCAACCATAAAAAGAATAAAATTATGGCATTTTCAGGTAAATAGATAAAGTTCGAGATGGTCATGCTAAGTAGATTATCCAATCCCAAAAAACCAAAGGCCAAATTATCTCTCTGATAAGTGGATGATGGTACATCGTGCGGGTTAGAAGGGCAGCAAGAATGGAGGAAGGATGGATTGCATAGGGAAAAAAGGGGGATAGGATCAGGGAGGGGGTAAGAATAATAACAGAATGAGATAGACATCATTACCCTATGTACATGTATGATTATGCAAGTGGTGTGACTCTACTTCTTGTACAGAGAAACAATGGCTGTACTCCACTTGTGTACAATGAATCAAAATAAATAAATAAATAGAAATATAGATAAAATAAAAGTCATTCAGTAATACTGAATAAGCAAGTGTCAACTTCTGAAAAAATCTGATTCAAGCAACTTTCCCACTCTTTTCCCTCTGAAATAACTTCAACTAGCATACCAAATTTTCTCTCTGTATATGTTTCAATGTGACTTGCAAATGACTGCATATAATTTTATGTGCTATATGCATCAGTATTGTTATTTACATCTGTGGACTTAACAGTTTCATTTTATTTTCTTTATGCTTTGAAATTTATGAGAATTTCTTTTTTTTAAGTTTTTTGATTCATTGAACACAAATGGAGTACAGCTATTGTTTTTCTGGTTGTACACAGAGTCACCCCATCTGTGCATTCATACATGTACACAGGGCAATGATGTCTGTCACACATACTATCATTAATCTTACCCCCCCACCCCAACCCCACCCCTCCCTTCCCTCTATGCTATCTATCCTTCCTCCATTCTTGCCATCCTTCCACCCCACATTATGCATCATCATTCACTTATCAGAGAGACCATTCGGCCTTTGGATTTTTGGGATTGGCTAATCTCACTTAGCATAACAGTCTCCAACATAATCCATTTACCTACAAATGCCATCATTTTATTCTTCTTTATGGCTGAGTAATATTCCATTTTATATATATACCACAGTTTTTTATCCATTCATCTCTTGAAGGACATCTAGGTTGGTTCCACAATCTAGCTATTGTGAATTGAGCAGCTATGAACATTGATGTGGCTGCATCACTGTAGCAATCTGATTTTAAGTCCTTTGGGTATAGGCCAAGGAGTGGGATAGCTGGGTCAAATGGTGGATCCATTCCAAGTTTTCTAAGGAATCTCCACACTACTTTCCAGAGTGGATGCACCAACTTGCACTCCCACCAACATTGTATGAGTGTACCCTTTTCCCCACATCCTCACCAATACCTGTTGTTGCCTGTGAGAATTTCTTTTAAAATAGTTGTATTAGAGCTACACTGTTCCCTATTCTGTCTGAATGTACCTGTGCTGTAGTCATTCTTTTAAAATATCCTAGCAACCAGGAAGCACCATGCTGACTTGAAAAACAGGTGAAGAAAAGAATTTGCCCATCAAGAAAAGAACAGATATTTCCTAGCATGTCCCAGGCCATGTGTTCAATTCCCAGGAACAAGGGAAAGAAAAAAAGGAAGAGAATCAATTTTAAAAATTGGGTGGTGTGTTTGTGTGTATGCGTGTGTGTGTGTGTGTGTGTGTGTGTGTGTGTGTTTGTGTGTGTGAATGAATAGGCACATGTTATATATACATATATACAAGTATATCAGTTGATAAGTAAGTTATAGTGGTATATTATCACTCTACCATAGAAAGAAATTAAGTGCTGTTACAGCATGGATAAATCTCAAAAATACTAAGCTAAGTAAACAAAATCAGACAAAAAAATCACATAATGTATGCTTCACTCTTATGAAAAATCCTAAATATGTAAACCCCAGAGTCAGGAAGTGTTGCAACTCAACCTGTGGGTCTTTGTCCCTTCTGGAGGGGGTAATGCCGATGAGGTAACCAACACCCTTGGAGAGCAAGTTCCAGACCAGTCTCAAATTTATTAAAGAATTCCATCACTTTTATAGACGAGGGGAGTCTGAGAACAAAGAACAGGTAGTGTAACATGATAGTCTGTAAGGATGGTTTAATCAGGAGTTACACAGTTCACCAAAGGGAGGAGGGAGAGAGGAGGATGAGCAAAGCTCACCTGGGGCAATGGCCATCGGTGCGACAGGTCACTTGGGAGTTTTCTCCACAAGCATGAACAAATATAAGTGTTCAAATCAAGGATTATACCTTTCCACAACCTGAAAGCATATACCTCAGTGGTGTCTTTCTGTATCCCCACAAGGAAGTAGAAGGTTGGTGGCCAGGGCCTAGGAGAAAAGAAGAATGAGTGAGTGCTTGATGAACACATGCATTTATGGTGTTGATTAAAAGTTGTGCAACAATGAAAGATGGTGACTACACTATAACTTGACAAGTGTCACATGTTTTTTTAAAATGGACACTATTATGAGAGTTGAACCTCACTTAAAAACGTAACCAAGAAATATTTTTTAAAACCCTGAAGATGCTGAAATTTGCTCAAATGCAAGGTATAAAATCTCCAGGTGATAGAATGGCACTTTGAAGCTGCAGACTCCCAATTGTACTCTAGAACACCATCTCAAAGGGATGCTAGGAATTGAGAACCTATTATGTTCAGGTGCCATTCTACCTTCTTTCTGTATTTGGATTCTCATTTTCCCAGTCATCTTAGGTCCTGCTAGGAGGAATCCTGATTTTATGGTGCCCATAGATGCAAAAATTCTCTATATGATTCTGGCAAATAGCATTCAAAAATATATTAAAAAGATAGCAAACCCATGATCAAGTGTGGTCAACCCAGGAGTGTAGGGTTGGTGCAATATATGAAAATCAATAAATATAATTCATCACAGCAATATACCTAAAGAAAAAATCATATGATCATCTCAATATCTGTAGAAAAAGCATTTGAAAAAATGCAGCACCATTCATGCTCAAAACACTAGAAACCCTAGGGATAGAAGGAAGATATGTGAACATTGTAAATGGCACAAATGCTAAACCAAAGGCCAACATCATTCTAATTGGTTGTTCCTGACAAGAGAATGAATTTGGAGACATTATACACAAATGGAGAATAATTTTATTTCTCTGGCTTTACAAGGTGCCGAGTCATACTAGTAGTGTAATCATACATGTATATAGGGTAATATTTGTCTGTCTTACTCTACCATCCTTCCCATCCCTTCTTCTCTACCCTTCCCTGCCACGCCAACCACTTTTCCCCTCAGTGATTGACATGGTTCCACTGGGAATAATGAAGATTCTTGTGTGGTCTAATCTTCTGGGAAATGTGGACGTGGCATGCTCCTTCTTGTTTTGTGTTATTTCTTACTGTTAATGGTGTAACATTTAAAGATTTCAGTAGAAAATCACACATTAAGTGATTTGGATCATAAAAATAGCACCTCTCAAGCCTTAATTGATTTCATATTGATATTACCTTAAGCAATCAGAAAAGATGTTGTGAGATAGATCAACAAGAGTTATTGTTTGTCCTTAGAATTATAACCACCACTCACAGTTAGCCTAATGCAGCCAGACTGTCTGGCTGCTTTAGCCCAAACCAGGATGTGCCCCTCTCTTAGTGAAACTATTTTCACAGTTCTGGGACCAGAGTGGATTGCATATAAGGTTGATGGAAAGCTGTACCATTTCCCTAGAGATTAGTCCCTAAAGTCCTTAGATTTAGACCTCCCTCTCCTTTAGATAGCAGCTATAACGAAGTTCTCTTCCTAGGTGTCATTTAACTATTAAGAAAAGGAAGTTCACTTTATATACAATAGACGGGTTGAAAGGTGCTATGCTTCAATTCTGCCTTCCAGAAAGATATAAAAAGCATGGTTAATTCATCTGGCTGTTTGCTATCCTTGACACAACTTTAAACCATGATGTGCTGAACCTATATTATTTCATGAGGATGGTTTTGGCTCTTATCATTCCTAGTAAAACAAAAACCAGAACCAGTTAATGGTTTAGTGATGTTTTGTTTAGAAAAGTAGGAGAAATTGTTTTGTTTTGATTATACTTATGTCCATCATTTTCCCGTAGAGCTTGTACCACCATCCCCTCTATATAACCTCAAGTGAATGTACTCAAGCAAAATGAAAGTATAGAGATCATGTGTGAAACCATAATGTCAGAGCTTAGAAATTAGCAGTGAAACAGTAAACTTAAAATTTAGCCTCAGATCTTTGAGTCTGTGTCATTTTATTCTCCTTGTTGCCGACACCTTCCCCCTCACCAAGTTTTGCCATGATCCTTGCTAGGGCTGGACCCCAGCACTTCCCCTCCCTCCCCTTTGCACAATCCAAGGTTCCTTCTTTGTTCTCTATGCCCTCCTCCACTATGGATCAGCATTCATTTATCAGAGAAAACATTCAGTCTTTGGTGTTTTGGGATTGGATTATTTCCCTTAGTATGATATTCTCTAGTTCCATCCATTTACCTGCAAATGTCATAATTTTGCTCTTCTTTAAGGCTCAGTAATATTCCATTGTGCATATGCACCACATTTTCTTTATCCATTCATCTATTGAAGAGCATCTAGCTTGGTTCCACAGTTTAGTTATTTTGAATTGAATGGCTACAAATACTGATGAGAGTGTGTCACTGTAGTATGCTGAAATTAAGTCTTTTGGATATAAACTGAGGGTTAAGAGAGCTGGGTTGAATGGTGGTTCCATCCCAAGTGTTCTGGGGAATCTGCATTCTGCTTTCCAGAGTGGTTGCACCAGTCAGCAGTCAAACCAGGAATGTATGAGTGTACCTTTTTCCCCACATCCTCACCAACACTTATTATTGCCATTTTTGTTGATAATTTCCATTCTGACTGGAGTGAGATGGAATCATAGAGCAGTTTTTATTCTCATTTTTCTAATAGCTAGAGATGATGAACATTTTTCATATGCTGTGGATTGATTGTATATCTTCTTTTGTGAAGTGTTTGTTCTGTTCCTTAGCACATATATTGATTGGGATTTCTTTTTTGGTGTTTTTTTGAGTTCCTTATATACCCTGAAGATTAGTGATCTGAGGTGTGTGTGGTAGATTTTCTCCCATTCTGTAATTTTTCTCTTCATGTTATTGATTGTTTCCTTTGATGAGAAGTTTTTCAGTCTGAAACCAATACATTCATTGCTTCTTATTTTTACTTCTTATGCTTTAAGAGCCTTGTGAAGGAAGTCAGGTCCTGAGCTGACACAATGAAGACTTTGGCCTACTTTTTCTTCTATTAGGTCTCTGTTTCAGTGCCTGTGTTTGATCCACTTTGAGGTGATTTTTGTGCAGGGTGACATATAGGGGTTTAATTTTATTGTGTTACATATGGATTTCCAGTTTTCCCAGCACTATTTGTCAAAGAGGCTATCTTTTCTCCAATATATGTTTTTGGTATCTTTTTATAGTATGAGACAACCATATTTTTGAGGGCTTGCTTCTGTTTATTCTATTTTGTACCATTGATCTACATGTCTATTTTGGTAAAAGTACCTTTTCATTTTTGTTACTACTGCTATGTAGTGGAGTTTAAGATCTAGTATTGTGCTGCCTCCTGTCTCACTCTATTGCTAAGAATTGCCTTGGCTATTCTGGGATTCATTTTTCCAAATTAATTTCATGATTGCTTTCTCAATTTCTATGAAGAATGTCATTGGGATTTTAATAGGATGTGCATTAAATCTGTATAATGCTTTTGATAATATGACCATTTTGACAATACTAATCTGCCTATATAAGAGCATTCTGTAGTTTTCTTGCAGAGGCATTTCAACTCTCTTTTTTAGATTGAGCCTATTGTGAATGTGGTAGTTTTCCTAATATCTCTTGCATATGTATAGTAATGAAATTAATTTATGGGTATTGATTTTATATCCAGCTACTTTGTTGGATCTTCTAAGTATAGAATCATGTCATCTGCAAATAGTTATAGTTTGAGTTCTTCTTTTCCTACTTGTATCCCTTTAATTTCAATCAATAGATGGGCTAAGGAACTAAGGAGACACTTCACAGAAGATATAAAATCAACAAATACATAAATAAGTTCAACATTTCTAATAATTAGAGAAATACAAATCAAAACCACCCTAACATTTCAACTCACTCCAATTAGAAGAGTTACTATCAAGAATACAAGCAATTCTAGGTGTTGGCAATAATGTGGAGAAAAAGGAACGTTCATACATTGCTGGTGCAATTGCAGATTGGTGCACTCACTCTGGAAAACAGTATGGGGATTCCTCAGAAACATTGGGATGGAACTACCATTTGATCCAGCTATACCAAAGGGCTTAAAATCAGAGTACGACATAGACACAGCCACATCAATGCTTATAGCAGCTCAATTCACAACAGCTTGATTGTGGAACTAAACTAGAAGCCCTTCACTAGATGAATGGATAAAAAAAATGGTGGTATACATTCAGAATGGAATATTACTAAGCCATAAAGAATAATGAAACTAAGACATGCAAACTATGTAAAATAGAACCATAATCTCCAGAATCTATGAAGATCTCAAAAAAATTTGCACCAAGAATAAAAATAACCCAATCAATAAATGGGCTAGGAAATCAGCAAACACTTCACAGAATTAGCTCTGCAAGCAACCAACAGATATATGAAAAAATGTTCAACATTTCTAGTAATAAGAGAAATGCAAATCAAAATTTCCCTAAAATTTCATATCAGCCCATTTAGGAAGTCTATTATCAAGAATACAACAACAATAGGTGTTGGCAAGGATGTGGGGAAAAATGTACACTCATATATTGCTGGTGGAGTTGCAAATTGGTGCAGTTACACTGGAGAACAATGTGGAGATGCCTTAGAAAACTTGGAATAGAACTACCATTTGACCCAGCTATCCCACTCTTTGTCCTATACCCAAAGGACTTAAAATCAGCACACTGCAGTGACACAACTACATCAATGTTTAAATAACAGCTCAATTCACAATACCTAAACTATGTAACTAACCTAGATGCCCTTCAGTAGATGAATGAATAAAGAAACTGTGGTCTACATACACAATGGAATATTATTCAGCCACAAAGACGAATAAAATTATGGCATTTACAGGTAAATGAATGGTGTTGGAGACTGTTATGCTAAGTGAAATAAGCCAAACCCAAGAAGCCAAAGGTTGAATAATTTCTCTGATTTGTGGATGATGGTACAAAATGGGGGTTGGAGGGGTGGTAAGAATGGAGGAAGCATGAATCCCTTAGAGGAAAATGAAGGTAGGGGATGGGGTGGGGGAAGGAAAATATTAGAATAATATTAAATATTATTATTAAATATTAGAGATAAACTTCATTACCCTATGTGCATGTACAATTATGCAAATGGTGTGACTCTACTTGGTGTTCAACCAGAGAAACAAAAGTTGAACCCCATTTGTGTACAATGAATCAAAAACAAATATATAATAAATAAGATTTTATATCATGATGAAGTTGGCTTCATTCCAGGGTACAAGGATGGTTCAACATAAGCAAATAAATAAATATAATTCATCTTATAAGCAGGATTAAGAAAAAAATTAAATGTTCATCTACCTTTATGTAAAACAAAACTTTGAAAGTATTTGCTGCCAATTCATAATAAAATCCAATTCATAATAAAAATCCTGAAGAGAGTAGGTTCAACAGCAACTTACCTCAACATCATTAAACTATGTAAGGCCAATCGATAGCAAACACCATACGAAACAGAGAAAAAAATGAAAGCATTTTCACTAAATTAGGAAAAACACAAGGATGTGTACTCTCTTCACTCCTATTTGATATATCTTATAAAATTTTAGCCAGAGCAACTAGGCAAGAGCTGGAAATAAAAGAGAAAACATTGGGAAAGGGAGAAGTCATATTACCATTGTTTGCAGGTTATATGATCTAATTCACACAAAAACCAAAACACTACACTAGAATACATCTAAAACTGAGAAACAAGATTCAGAAAAAGAACTCTAAAAATAAAGTCAAACAAAAAGGTGAAAGAACTCTACAATCAAATATATAGAACACTGAAGATAGAAGAAGACATTAGAAGATGGAATGTATCCCAGTGTTCTTAGATAGGCAGACTGATTATTGCTAAAATCACCATATTACCAAAGGAATAATCCAGATTTAATGTGATGACCACCAAAATACCAGTAATTTTCTTCAGAAAACTAGAAAAAAAGTCTTAAACTTCATATGGAAGAATAAAGGACCTAAAATACCTACAGCAATACTGAGCACTGAGAACAATTCTGGAGGCAACATAAAACCTAATATCAAACTATATTACAGAACTGTAGTAACAAAAGTACCATGGTATTGGCAACAAAACAAAAATGGAGACCAAGGAAAAAAGTAGAAGGCACAGGAACTAATGAACATGCTTGTAGTCACTTGATCCTGGACAAATATGCCAAAAAAACACTGAGGAAAAGAGAACCTTTTTAAAAATGGTGCTGAGAAATCAGAATATCCATATGTAGGAGAATAAAACTTGCTCCCTATTTCTCACCCTGCATGCATAAAAACCTTCCCAAAATGGATCAAAACCTGGGAATTAGACCAGAAACACTGCAGCTGCTAGAAAAAAAGATTGAATCAGCACTCCTATACATTGGCATAGGCACCAAATTCCTTAGTATGAATGCTAAAACTCAAGAATCAGTAAGTGGGATGACTTGAAATTTAAACATTTTTGCATAGCCAAAAACAACAATAAAGAATGTGATATGAGTCTAAATTATGGTAAAACAAATTTCCAGCTACTCTTTCAGCAGAGAATTAATATCTAGAATATATAAGAAACAATCCTTGACAGGAAAAAATAAATTCACAAATAACCCAATCAATAAATGGGCCAATGAACATTCCTAGACATTCCTAAACAAAGAAAAAGAAATATACATATTTACCAATTATGTGAAAAATGATGTTCAACATCTTTAGCACTCAGGGAAATTCAAGACAAAACTCCATGGAGATTTCATCTCCAATTACAAAGTTATTCATAATTAATTTAAATAATAATCAATGCTGCTAGAGATGTAGATAAAAGTGAACATTATGCACTTTTGGTTGGACTCTCAGTATAATTACTATGAAAATCAGTATAGTGGTTTCTTGTATGTCTAAGAATTACCACATGACCTCACTCTTTTCCTACTGATATTTGTCCAAACAATCCAAACTCAGCACACTACAGCAATACATACATAAACATTTGTATCCCAGTGTAGTTTACAATAGCAAAGATATGGAATCAGGCTAAGTTTTAAACAACAGTTGAACAGATAAAGAAAATGTAGCATATATATGCCATGGAGTTTTACACAACCATAAAGAAGAATAAAATTGTGTCATGTTCAGAAATAAGGATGGAACAGGAGAATATCATATTATGTGATAAGCCAGACTCAGAAAGTCAAAAGACCAATTTTTTCTCTCATAGATAGAAGATAAAAATGAAAAAAGAAAGCAAAAGAAAAAAATGAAAGGATCCCATTAAAACATAAGTGAGAAAAGTACACTATAAAAGGGATTTGGAAAGGGAGAAGGCAGGAAGAAATTGAAAGAACTGGAGAATTAAATTGACCAAATTATGCAATAGGCAGAAAACAAATACATCAAAATTACCCCTACATGAATAATTATAATGCATCAATTACTTTTTTTAATTGGAATACAATGAGCTAATGACCAATGACATATGGCTTCAACCTATGTGTTATTGGACAGAATAAAATCATGGCTACTCCTACCTGGAAAGGAGGATGGGGAATGTACATTTTACAGTCATACAAAAGACCAAGTAGTTTTTTTTACAGTAACTGATATTACTTCATCATGTTTAGATCTACAAAAAAAATAGCTTCACTTATTCACTTACAGATATTAATTTGAAGTGCCAATTCTGGGCCAAAGACATAGCTATCACTGGGTGTCCACCAGAGACATGAAAACACAAAGGTCTGCCCTCCCCTAGTTTAGGGAACATTCATTGTACACCAAGTGCCTAATATCTATGTTTTCATTTAATTCTTAATATAGCACTTGGAAGCAAGTGGCATCAGTCTCATCTTATGAGGGTTCACACCTTTCTATGGATCTTGGCTGAATTTAGAGGGCAAGGACCACATATTGGCTTCATTTTTCTTGGCCCATTTATAGACAACTGTAGTTTGCAGAACAGTGGCTTGGTAAAGTGCTGTCCTAAGCTTTATATTTTAAAGCTTGTATACAATATGAATGTGAGTATATTGAATATACAAGAAGAATAATTAGTGTCAGTATTACACAGAAGGCCTTATATAAACTTGGTTCAATTTTCAAAGTAATATTCAGTATCCACAGATAATTGCAGGCTTGCAGAGTTTAGCACATCTAGCAAAAGTCAAGTGTAAACTTCAATCTCATACATTTAAGAGCCAGTGTAAATGATCAGAAATAGACTTACCTAAAACACACAGAAATGATCCAGTTCTTTAAATGGCAGTGTGTCCCTCATTTGACAGATGCTATATTTAAAAGAAAGCATTTATTGATTAAACTTACATGAACTTTCATTTTACAAATTTTTTACAGAACATTTAGGTAGGGCTCAAACAAACATATTTAGTTTCAGAAATATACATATCTCAAGTCACATATATTTAAGCTATTCATGAAATCAAGCCTGGCCAAATTTTGATGTCATCTGTTTCTCTGACAAAGACAGATACTAAAAGCAAGGACGTTACACTTTAATAAATATTTTAGTTCTCAATTTGCACAAATTAATACTCATCAGAGTGAAGATTTTAGTCAAGAGTAGGATATCTGGTAATGTTGATTCGATTTATATGTCAAACTATTGTCCAGAAGATAGTGCATCCCCATCAATGCCTCTTTTTTAAGGGGTTATTTTCCCCCTGGGGCAAGTTATTTTCCCCTAAAACAAAACCTTGTTTAAGATAACATTGATCAACTTTCTCAGGGTCCCTTTGGCCTAAAAGGCCTTACTCACTTTTAGTAGATCTCTAGCAAAGCAGGCTCTGTTTCCTTGTGAACGTGCAAATGAAATTATTGCTTTTTGGGTATGTTGTCTGTACATTTAATTTGTTCAACAAATTTTATCCCAGGAGAGGAATTGGACAGTCTGGCATATACAAAAACCGTTCCTTCATATTTTTTTCTTCCCGTTTGGACTCCATGGGGTGGGGAACAGTGTACTGTTGTTTGACCAGTCTTCTCTAGTATCTTCATATTGCCATCCAGAAGATCCAAAAGAGAGTTAATTCTCTCAATTTTTCCAGAGATTCTTTCTTTACACACACACACACACACACACACACACACAGCACTCTGTCCAATGAAGTCATATTGAATGTACAAGGACTTTTAGGAACCTCTCTCTGCAGAAATCAGCAGTCCCAAGGCACAGATGCTTGCAAACATGGGAACTCAGGTATCCCCTTGTATTTCTGTGAACAACAGTCCGGGCTATACCTAAAAGTATCCCCTTGCCAAATTGGGGGTTTTGTTAGATCTTAAAATGGGAGATTATATTTTCCCCAGTTATAATTTAATAGTAATGGAACTCATTCCCATGTTCTTTGTGATTGACAGCTTTCATCCTATATCCTCATTAGAGGAAGTCTGACCTGAGTAAGGAGTGGGAAAACAAGGGGGTGTAGCTGAAAGCAATTCTGGTGGAGCTGAAAATGTGGAAGAAGCATCAGGAGAGCAATGTAGGGGTTTGGGACTGTTCCTTATGAGAAGAAGGATTTGGGTTATGGAGGAGGTGGAAGAAAGGGGAAGGCTGAGGGAACAAATTCCAACAGAACTTGATAAGGTACTTTTGACCACTTCTCTATCTGGTGGCAGTGATCTTGTAAGTTATTTGGGATTTGAAAGGCAAGAGTGCCCTCTGGTGTCCACTTGGAACTATTAACTAAAACATACTGGGGTCTGGTGATGGTGAAGTAAAAGAACAACCACTTACAGCATAAGTCTTGTGCAAGTTCTACCTTAGTGAAATTATGGTAGAGGCAGCCCAAAGAAGTTTTGGGGCCTAGGGAGTTCCTGGAATTTCCCATGCCCTTTCAGTTGCCCAGGGGTGAACAGGAGCAGGAAAATACATTCTGATTCCCGATCATGAGCTCCAAAGGAATGGATGGTTGGCAGACCAAAAGGCGGTACATCTTCCATCTTTTGGGAGCCCTGAACAGAATAAAGGGGGGCTAGTCAGAAGTTAGGGATGTCTCCACGGTCTACCAGAGCCCAAAAGGAATGAGTAGGGATCTGGTGTGCATGCAACTTACAGACAGACCTCCATAACTGAGAGTGCAACTGGGAGGCCAAGGGAAGCCAAAAGGAGGGGACCTACCCCACATCTGTTGGCACAAAGAGAAACAGAGCAGTGCAGGAATCTCCTGGTTCATCTAAGGGAGGGAGTGTACCCCAACCCTGAGGGAAGAAGTCCAAGAATGCTCCTAGGTTTTGGCACCAAATTTAAATAAGAAGCTGGTGACTAAAGTAAAACTGGAGGCAGGTGGCCAAACAGGAATCAGACAAAAGTTTTATTGGAATTTGGCTCTTGGGCGAGATTCCCCAGCCCTCCAAAGTTAAGGTCAGTGGAGATCTGGAGAAAATTGCATGTGGCCCCAGATGCCCAGGAACTTTTTAGGCTGGAATAGGCTTAGGTCCCTGCTGAACAATGGGTGGACATGAGGGTCAGTGTGGTTTATCCATCCATGTTTGACTGCTTGCTCTGGCATGCTGCCTGCTGTCTTGCTCTCCACACTTGCAGCTAGTTGCCAGTTGTCCTGCTCCTTCCCATCCAGCCCTCCAAATCCAACCTGACATAGCCAACCATGCTTTAGACTTGTGTGATGTAGAGTACAAGTGGGAGTCAATAGCTCTTCTTTTTTGTTTTGTTTGTTCTTTTCAGATATACATAAGAGTAGAATGTATTTAGGCATATCATACATGCATGAAGTACCACTTATGCTATTTAGGATCCTATTCTTCTGGTTGCTCATTATGTGGATTTACTCTGGTTGTGTATTCACATACAAGAATAGGAAAGTTATGTCCAATGTCATAGTTCTTTTATACCACCTTAACCTATAATTGAGTAGACTTTAGTGTTTTCAGAATTTTTTTCTTATTGGTTTTAGTGATTGAATTCCCATAAGAGTGCCCATTATAATATATGTGATGCAGTGACATTTACAATGTTGTGTTATAACACAATGGTGGTATAATTAATGCCTTCACCTTGTTTCAACCATTTTAAGCACTGGAAGAAAACCATGTATATGTTGGGCTGATACACTCATGCCCTCCAAGCCTCTGGTAACCACCTTTCTCCTTTCTGACTCTGATTTCCAATTTTTATATATTTCATATGAATCTAGTTACAGCATATGTGACATTTCATGTCTGATTTTATTTCACTTAGCATTTCTGAGGCATATCCATGTAGTAGCCAATATCTGTACTTCATTTTTCTTGTGGCAGAGTAGTATTCAAACATATGTATAGAAGACTAATATTCAAACATATATGGATGGTATATATAGAAACATTTTTATATGAATATATATGTACATGTGCTTATTCAGACGTATATATTATAAATACCTACACACATTTGTTTCTCCATTATTCTCTTGATGGACATTTGAATTGTCATCTATTTCCTAATGTGAATGGTGCTACCATTAACGTTCATGTACAAGTGTTTGAATATCTATTTTCTGTACTTTGGAGAATATAGCTAGGAATGGAATTAATAGGTCATATGGTAATTCTATGTTTCAATTTTTAGCAACCAACAAATTCTTTCTATACCTATTCTATCATTGAATATTCTTAACAGAAGTCTGTGTGGCCTCCAATTTCCTTGCATAGTTACCAACACTTAGTTCCATTTTATAAACAATGCAGTCCATTTTTTTCTCTTTTTTATTGATTCTTTTTAATCATACATGACAGTAGAACCCATTTTGATACAGTTATACAGGAGAGACTATATCTTTTCTTCACAATGTAGATTCACACAATTCATATAATCTTCCATATACATAGGGTAATACCATCTGTCTCAGTCTACTAACTTTCCTTCTCCCACCCCCTCCCATTCTATTTCCCTCTACATCACCCATAATTCCTCAAATCTCTCCTTATCCCCACCACAACTCCCAACCCATTATGTATCAGCATCCACTGATCAGAGAAAACATTCGGGTTTGGTTTTCTGGGCTTGACATTTCATTTAGCAAGATATTCTCCAACTCCACCCATTTACCAGCAAATGACATAGTTTTATTCTACTTTATGGCTAAGTAATATTCCATTGTGTATATATACCACAATTTCTTTAACTATTCTTCAATTGAAGGGCATCAAGGTTGGTTCCATAATCTAACTATTATGAATTGAGCAGCTATGAACATAGAAGTGGCCTTATCCCTACACTTTGTTGATTTTAAGAACTTTGTTTTGAAACATAGGAGTGGGATAGCTGGATCAAATGGTGGGTCCATTTCAAGATTTCTGAGGAATCTCCTTACTGCTTTCCAGAGAGGCTGCACCAATTTTCAACTCCATCAGCAATGGATGAGTGTGTCTTTTTCCCCACATCCACACCAACACCTTTTATTGCTTGTAATCCTGATAATAGCCATTCTAATTGGAGTTAGATGAAATCTTAGGATGGTTTTACTTTGCATTTCTCTAATAATTAGAGAGGATGAGAACTTTTTCATTTATTTGTTGATCACCTATATATCATCTTCTGTGAAGTGTCTGCACAGATCCTTAGCCCATTTATTGATTGGGGTCTTTGCATTTTTGGTGTAAAATTTTGTAAGATCTTTATAAACACTGGAGATCAGTGCTTGTCTGAAGTGTGTGTAGAAAGATTCTTTCCCACTCTGTAGACTTCCTTTTCACATTGTTGATTATTTCGCTCCCTGAGAAAAAGCTTTTTAGTTTGAATCTGTCCCATTTATTGATTCTTCCTTTCACTTCTTGCACTCTGGTGATCAATGTTGAGAAAGTCTGGTCCTAAGCCAATATGAAGAAGATTCAGGCCTACTATTTCTCTATTTGGCCAAGAGTCTCAGGTCTAATTCCTAGATCCTTGATCCATTTTGAGTTGAGTTTTGTACAGGGTGAGAGATAGGGATTTAATTTCATTTTACTGCATTTGGATTTACAGTTTTCCAGCACCATTTGTTGAAGAGGCTATCATTTCTTCATTGCATGTTTTTGGCACCTTTGTCTAGTATGAGAAAACAGTATTTATGTGGGTTTGTCTCTGTGTCTTCTATTCTGACCCATTGGTCTAACTGTCTGTTTTGGTGCCAATAGCATGCTGTTTTTGATACTATTGCTCTATAGTAGAGTTTAAGGTCTGGTATTGTGATACCTCCTGCAACATTCTTCCTGCCCAGAATTGTTTTGGCTATTCTGGGTCTTTTGCTCTTCCATATGAATTTCATGATTGCTTTTTCTATTTCTATGAAGAATACCATTGTAATTTTTATTGGAATTGCATTAAATTTGTATATCACCTTTGGAAGTATGACCATATTGATTATATTAATTCTGCCTGACCAGGAACATGGAAGATCTTTCCATCTTCTAAGGTCTTCCCTAATTTCTTTCTTTAATGTTCTGTAGTTTTTGTTGTAGAGGTTTTTCACCTCTTTTGTTAGATTGATTCCCAAGTATTTTATTTTTAGGCTATTGTGAACTGAGTTGTTTTCCTCATTTCACTTTCAGAAGATTCATCACTTATGTAGATAAATGCATTTGATTTATATGTTTATTTTATATTCTGCTATTGTGCTGAATTCATTAATTAGGTCTAAAAGTTTCCTGGTGTAGTTTTTTGGATCCTGTAAATATAATATCATGTCATCAGCAAATAGTGACAGCTTGAATTCTTCTTTTCCTGTTTGTATATCTTTAATTTCTGTGGTCTAATTGTTCTGACTAACATTTCCAGCACAATGTTGAATAGAAGTGTTGACAATCGTCATCCCTGTCTTGTTCCAGTTTTTAAAGGGAATGCTTTCAGTTTTTCTCCACTAAGAATGATGTTGGCAGTGGACTTAGCATAAATAGCCTTCACAATGTTGAGATATGTTCCTCCCATCCCTATTTTTGTAGTGTTTTGAGTATGAAGGGGTGTTGTATTTTGTCAAATGCTGTCTCATCATCTATCAAAATAACCATATGATTCTTAGCCTTAAGTCTATTGATGTGATGAATTACACTTATTGATTTCCAGATGTTGAACCAAACTTGCATCCCTGGGATAAACCTCACTTGATTGGGGTGCATTATTTTCTTAATTTGTTTTTGTAAGTGATTTGCCAGAACTTTGTTAAGGATTTTAGCATCTATATTCATCAGGGATATTGGTGTAAAGTTTTCTTTTCTAGTGTGTCTTTGCCTGGTTTTGGCATCAGAGTGATACTAGCTTCAGAGAATGAATTTGGAAGGGTTCCTTCATTTTCTATTTCATGAAATACTTTCAGGAGTATTGGTATAAGTTCTTCTTGAAGGTCTTGTATAACTCTGTTGAGAATCCATCTGGTCCTGGACTTTTCTTGGTTGATGGACTTTTGATGTCTTCTTCTATTTCATTGCTTGAAATTGGTCTGTTTATATTGTGTTTGTCCTTCTGGTTCAGTTTGGTTGGATCATATGTGTCTAGAAATTTGTCGATGTCTTCAAGATTTTCTAGTTTATTGGAATACAGGTTTTCATAGTAGATTCTAAGAAAATTTTGAATTTCAATGGTGTCTATTGTGTGACATTTTCTTTTTCATCATGAATTTTAGTAATTTGAGTTTTCATTCTCCTTCTCCTTGTGAGTGTGGCTAAGGGTTTATCTACTTTGTTTACTTTTCCAAAGAACCAACTTTTTGCTTTGTCAATTTTTTGAATTGTTTCTTTTGTTTCAATTCCATTGACTTCAGCTCTGATTTTAATTATATCCCTTCTTCTACTACTTTTGGTGTCTTTCTGTTCTTCTTTTTCTTGGGCTTTAAGATGTAAGGTTAGGTCATTGATTTGTTGACTTTTTATTCTTTTCTTGAATGCCCTCAATGCAATGAATTTTCCTCTTAGTACTGCTTTCATAGTGTCCAGGGATTTTCATATGTTGTATCATCATTCTTATTTACCTCTAAGAATTTTTTTTTTTATCTCTTCCCTGACGTGTTTTGTTATCCATGTTTCATTCAATAGCATATTATTTTGTCTTCAGGTGTTGGAGTAGTTTCTGTTTTTATTTTGTCTTTAATTTCTAATTTCATTCCATTATGATCCAATGGAATACAAGGTAGTATCTCTACTTTTTTGCATATACTAAGGGCTGCTTGGGGATAACATGTGGTCTATTTTAGAGAAGGAGCCATGTGCTGCTGATAAGATCATGTATTCACTAATTAATGGATGGAATATTCTCCATGTATCTGTTAAGTCTACGTTATTCATTGTGTTATTGAGCTCTATGGATTCTTTGTTTCGTTTTTGTTTGGCAGATCTGTCCAGTGGAGTCAGTGGTGTGTTAAAGACACCCAGAATTATTGTGTTGTGGTCTATTTGATTCCTGTAATCAAGAAGGAATTGTTTGATGTACATGGATGTGCAATTGCTTGAGACATAAGTATTTATTATTGTTATGTCTTCTTGATTTATGGTTCCCTGAAGCAGCTTGAAATGTCCTTCTTTATCCCTTCTCACTATCTTTGGCTTGAAGCTCACTTTATCTGATGTAAGGATGGAAACCCCCGCTTTTTAACTAAGTCCATGTGTGTGGTAGGTTTTTATCCCATCCTTTCACCTTTAGTCTGTGAATGTTCTTTCCTCTAAGATGAGTCTCTTGAAGGCAGCATATTGTTGGGTCTCTCTTTTTAATCTAGTCTGCTATTCTATTTCTTTTGATTGATGAATTTAGGTCATTAACATTCAGGGTTATTATTGAGATATGGTTTGTATTCCCAGTCATTTTGGCTTAGACTTGGTTTTTAACTTGACTTGGTTTCTCCTTTAATTGGCTTTTCTTCTAGGATAGTTCCTTCCTTTGATGACTTACAGTGCTGTTCATTTTTTCCTCAAGGAATATCTTCCTGAGAATGCTGTGTAGCACAGGCTTTCTATGTGTAAATTCCTTTCACGTTTGTTTGTCATGGAAGGATTTTATTTCATCTTCAATCTGTAGGTTAGTGTTGCTGGCTAATAGGATTCTTGGTTGGCAGCCATGTTCTTTCAGAGCTTGAAATATATTGTTCCTGGCCCTTCTAGCCTTTAGTGTCTGGGCTAAGAAATCTGCTGATATCCATATTGGTTTCCCCCTATATGTAATGTTTCTTTCCTCTCACAGACTTTAAAATCCTATCTTTATTTTGTACATTAGGCATTTTCATTATAATGATTCTTGGTGTGGATCTGCTGTAATTTTTTGCATTTGGTGTTCTGTAAGCCTCCTGTAGTTGAATTTCCATTTCATTCTTCAGGTTTGGGAAAATTTCTGATATTATTTCATGGAATAGTTTGTTCATTCCTTTGGTTCATATCTCTGAACACTCTTTAATCCTGATAATTCTTAAAATTGGTCTTTTCATGATATTCCATAGTTCTTGTAAGTTCTGTTCTTGATTTCTCACCATCTTCTCTGTTTGGGCAACTTTATTTTCAAGATTCAATATTTTGTCTTCATTGTCTGAGGTTCTGTCTTCCAAGTGATCTAGTCTGTTGGTGATGCTTTCCATTGAGTTTTTAATTTGGTTTATTGCTTCCTTCATTTCAAGGATTTCTGTTTGGTTCTTTTTCAAAATCTCTATGTCTTTGTTGAGGTGATCTTTTGTTTCCTGTAGTTGCTCTTTCAGCTGCTTATTAGAATGGTCAATCATTGCTTACATTTGCTCTCTTAACTAATCATTTGCTTCTCTGATCATTTTAATCATGTACATTCTGAGCTCCTTTTCTGGCATTTCTTCTACCATGCTGTCATTGGATTCTATTAGTGTAGAATCTTGGTTTGTTTGAAACACTTTCCTTTCTTGTTTTTTCATGTTGTTCATGTATCTTCCCCTCTAGCAATGCAGATATAGGGTATTGTAGTTTCTGCCCTATAGACTTGTAGTGACCCTATATTTTTCCAAACACTCTTCTTTCATGGGGAGATCAATATTAGCAACACCCAGTACAGAAAATATGCAGCTGTAAACCAAATATCCCCTAGGTAGAGTAACTACCATTACAGTAGCCTTTCTGTTACAATATTGTTAAATATTGTCATAATAAACAAAGGACGAGTTCAATTATTTATGAATATACTGTATATATTGCAGTATAACAAACAGATTTGCAATGAGGACTGCAGTTTCTAATGGAGGACAAGGAGAATGGGGTGGGGTGTAGGATGTAACTGTTAGTAGTGTAAGAAAAGAGTGTGAGGAAGTTTTAGACCATAGGAAGAGTGATTGCGTAGTGAAAAGAAGTTGGTTGTTAGCATGAGGAAAGTGAGAAAAAGCCCTTGAGGAAACAGGGAAACAAAAGTAAAGTAGAGTGCATGAAGAGTAAAGAAATAAACATTTAAAAGCTTTCACAAAGGAGAAAAAATTCTACACTATGACCGTTATATACTATTCAAACCTCCCAGTCTTTAGTAGCCTGAGGCATGAGAAGTACCTGCCAATAAGCTTCCAGACTCCAGCTCGTGTCTCAGAATGGGATTTGCCCCACCTAATGACAGTTTCCCCTTCACGGATAATTCAAGATGGCTGCCCTGGCCTCCAAATGTGTTGGCAAATCTGGAGATGAAGCACAGGGTGGGGGCATTGAGCCTGTGAGGGTTGCAGTCGGCCAGTCTGGGCCCCTGGGGCTGGTGTGCTGTCAGTCAAGCTGGGGGTCCTGGAGGTGAGTGCTCTCAGTTGGGCAACAATCCTGCAGCTCCTGGCTTTTTTTCCCAAAATGGCAGCAGCCATTAACCAAACCTGTGGATAATGTGATGGTGAGCTTCTAGGCAACAGCAGGCTGCTGATGATCCACTGACAGATTGCGGGTTCTGCAGGCTACTGGCAGAATATTGGCAGATGAACCTTGGTTGGTGAGTGATGGGTAGGTGAAACGTAGGCAATTGGCAGGCCAGAGGCAGGCATACAGGCAAGTGACAGATGGTAGGCAGCCATCAGTGAGCAATCTGCACTCACATGTAGTTGCTATGCTGGTAGATTGCAGGTGATCAAGGTAGACAGACGTGGTAAACAGCATGGGATCAATGAGGAGTAAAGACTGCTTCATGGAGAAACAGATTTTCCTCTGTTGGAATCCTGAGTTATGGAGCAACAAGGAATGCAGTCTTCCTCTAGTCTGCCATCTTAGATCTCTCTCTATTGTCTGTAAAGTATTATCTCTTGGTATTCGTGGAAATATGTTTTCCTGGTTGTTGTTGTAGTGGTTTTGGTATAAGGAAGTGAACCACAGGGTGATCCATCAAAGGGATACATCTCCTACACTTTTTTTCCTGCCTCTAGATTTATTTATACAAACAGCACAGGAGAACACCAGTCCCTGTAGACAAGGGCTTAGGGGTCACACAAGTCCTTCTGTTCCCACATTCACAGAGGCTTTTATTATGGACCCTTTACAGGGAGCTCAGAACCATTGTGGGCCTTGGCACCGTTTGGAGTGGGAGTGGGAGTGGGAGCAGGAGGCAGAGTTGGGGCTGATACTGGAGCTGGAATTGCAGACTGGGTCTTGGCTTGGCATTTGGCCTTTGGACAGCAGAGCCTCTGCTCCCTGATCCTGTGGGCATGGGCATGCTTTCTCCCTTGTTGGGATGAGCAAACAAGGCAAGGCAATCAAGCCTGCAGCTGGCACCCTTTGGCATCTTGGACTTAATATCCTTAGGATTTTTCAGGGCCTAGACAGCCTTAGCATGTGCACTCAAGGTTTTATGTGCCTGCATCTATTTCAGGTCCTTCTTATTGTGTTCCTTGGCAAAATGCACATTTCTCAGGAACTTGAGGTCTATCCAATTCAGAGATTCATGTCTTTGTGATTGTGGTTTCTTTTTCATTCCCCAGGATTGCAAAGTTCTTTTATTATGGAAGACCAATAAGTGTAATGTAGTACATCAACAAAATAAAGGAGAAAAATCACACTATGTCCATAAATACAGAAATAGCATGTCACAATATTCAATGTCATTAAGATTAAGTATATATATTAACAGGTAGGAGGGAGTTTCCTTAATTTGATATGGCATTTATCAAAGAAAAACAACTTCTATGCTATTTAAAGTTTTTACCTGAGTTTAGGAAGGATAAAAGGATATTCTGTAATTCTTATTTCCAGTCAACATTATCTTATCTGAAGCTGAGGAGTAGTTGAAAGATGAAGCAGCAAAACCTCTAGAATCAGGAGACATTTGGTCATTTTCCATTCCTACATTATACCTCCAACATTACTTCATCCATATTTCTAGCACAGCACTTCTAACACTGCATTGTGCTTGTGCTCCTTTGCATGTTGACAGGTAAAGAATGGTCTGTAAGCTCCTTGAAAACTGGGATCTCCTCTTACTCTCTGATGTAATCCCCAGAGTCATGTAATGTGCTTAATATCTAAAAGACTCTATATTAATTATTTTGTTAAATTGTCATTTTTCTCAAAGATCTTTGTTTCTTTTATAACTGCTGTGGAGCAAACTATCTGAAAACTCAGAAGATTAAACATGGATCCTATGGCAATGAGTTTTAGAAGGGCTTGGTTGGTGACTTTTCTGCTGCTTGAGTGTGATGCTCAGCTGTAGGGGGACTTATCTAGAGAATCTATGGCTGTTCATAAATATTTCTCGTGCCTTCATGGGAATGACTGGAAGACTAGGCTCATTGGTAACAGTCAACTGAAGGATCCACATGCATTCTCTCCAGCTTTGAGATCTCAAGGAGGTCAGACTCTCAGCTGGGCATCTAGCTTCCTGGAGATCCAAGAAAGGTTGGTAGATGGTCTGGAATGTTTTCTGACTCAGCCTCAGAAATCACACAGTATTATTTCTGCTGTATTCTCTTAGTTACTAGTGTCTCATCTGATCACCTCAGATTCCAAGTGAGAGGCTGTACCTCTTGATAGGTGCACATGTCAAAGTCACAGTGTAAAACAGCATGGGATGGGAGACATAGCTGTGACCATCTTTGGAAAAATTAACCTGCCACTTCCATCTTGTCTCAGATTCTTTCCCTACAAGACAAGGTTTATAATACTTCCTCATAATAAAAGTTTAAACAATATGTCATGATATGTTAAGAACAAAAATAGTATTACAGGATATGCTTGGAATTATCTACGACAAACCCTTAAAAATAGTGGGTAAGATTCCCCTAAAGAATTAGACTGTATGACAATAGCTAGATTGTGGAACCAAACCAGATGCCCTTCAGTAGATGAATGGATAAAGAAACTGTGGTATATATACACAATGGACTACTACTCAGCCATAAAGAATAAAATTATGGCATTTGCAGGTAAATGGATGATGTTGGAGACTGTCATGTTAAGTGAGATTAGCGAATCCCCAAAATCCAAAGGTTAAATGTTCTCTCTGATAAGTGAATGATGATGCATAAGGCCGTGTTGAAGGGAGACAAGAATGGGGGAAGGATAGATTGCATTGAGGGAAGTGAGTAGTGCCTCCAGTGTGGGGGTTAAGAATAATAACAGAATGATATGGACATCATTGCCTTGTGTACATGTATGAATGCACAGTTTGCATGCCTCTACTTTGTGTACAACCAGAGAAACAAAAGTTGTACTCAATTTGTGTGCAATGAATAAAAAAAAAAAAAAAGAATTAGACTGTAAAGTCAACCTACCTTCAGTGTCCCTTCTGTCTTAGGGATCAGCACAATGGAGACTTAATTCCTTTCTTTGTTGACTTTTAGATCAACACTCCAAGCTGTTGTATCTTATATCAGTGTGTGCAAAGACAAATTATAAGCTTAAAAATAGCATTTTCTTGGAGTATAAATTTTCAAATTAGCTTCTAATTACATTTTGATTTCAATGGTGTCTGTCATGTTATTTCCTTGTTCATCATGAGTTTTAGTAATTTGAGTTTTCTCTCTCTCTTTGTTAGTGTGGATAAGGGTTTATCTATTTTGTTTACTTTTTCAAAGAGCCAACTTTTTACTTTATCAATTTTTTGAATTGTTTCTTTTGATTCAATCTTATTGATTTCAGCTCCGATTTTGTTTCCAGTCTTCTACTACTTTTGGTGTTGTTCTGTTCTTTTTCTAAGGCTTTGAGATGTCATGTTAGGTCATTTAGTTGTTGACTTTTTATTCTTTTCTTGAATGTGCTCAATGCAATGTATTTTCGTCTTAGTATTGCTTTCATAGTGTCCCAAAGATTTTGATATGTTGTATTATCAATTTCATTTACCTCTAAATATTTTTTTAATCACCTCCCTGATGTTTTTTGCTATCCATGCTTCATTCAATAGCATATTATTTAGTCTCCAGGTGTTGGAGTAGTTTCTGCTTTTTAATTTTGCCATTGATTTCTAATTTCATTCCATTATGATCTTATAGAATGCAATGTAGTATCTCTATTTTTTTTTTTTCATTTACTAAGGACTGCTTTGTGGCATAAAACATGGTCTATTTTAGAGCGGTATCCATGCACTGCTGAGAAGAAAGCATAATTCTGTGTTGATGGATGGAATGTTCTATATGTTTCTGTTAAGTATAAGATACTGATTGTGTTATTGAGTTTTATGGTCTCCTTGCTTTTGTTTGGAAGATCTGTCAAGTGTGGTGAGAGTGGTGTGTTAAAGTCATCCAGAATTATTGTGTTGTGACATATTTGATTCCTGGAATGGAGAAGGATCTTTCTGATGTACATGGATGAGCCATTGTTTGGGGCATAAATATTTATGATTGTTATGTCTTCCTGATTTATTGTTCCTTTAAGTGATATGAAGTGACCTCCTTTCTCCCTTCTGTCTTTTGTCTTGAAGTTCACTTTATCTGATATGAGGATGAAAAAACTTGACTTTTTACTGAGCCCATATGCATGGTAGGTTTTGTCCCATCTTTCACCTTTAGACTGTGGTTGACCTTTTCTATGAGAAGAGTCTCTTGAAGACAGCAAGTTGTTGGGTCTTTCCCTTTAATGCAATCTGCCAGTCTATGTCCTTTGATTAGTGTGTTTAGGCCATTAATATTCATGGTTATCACTAAGATATGATTTGTATTTCCAGTCATTTTTGCTTAGTTTTGGTTTTTAACTTGACTTGGTTTCTCCTTTCATTGACTTTTCCTTTAAGGAAGTTCCTCTCTTTGCTCACTTACATTGTTGACTTTTGAATCATCCTCATGGAATAGTGTGGTGAGAATGTTCTGTAGTGCAGATTTTCTTTGTGTAAATTCTTTTAACTTTTGTTTGTCATCAAAGTATTTCATTTTTTCTTCAAATCTGAAGGTTAGTTTTGCTGGAAAAAAGATTCTTGGTTGACAACCATGTTCTTCCAGAGCTTGAAATATATTTTTCCAGGCCCTTCTAGCTTTTAGGGTCTGGGCTGAGAATACTGATATCTATATTGGTTTCCTCCTATATGTGATCTGGTTGTGCAAGATTTGCAGAATGAAACACTGAGCTAGAGCCAGTCCCTATATGCAATCTGTTTCTTTTCTCTCACAGCATTTAAAATCCCATCTTTATTTTGGACATAAGACATTTTCATTATAATGTGTCTTGGTGTGGATCTGCTGTAATTTTGTGCATTTGGTGTTCTGCAAGTCTCCTATAATTGAATTTCTATTTTATTCTTCCAGATTGGAAATTGTTCTGATATTATTTCATTGAATAGGTTGTTCATTCCTTTGAGTTCTCTCTCTGTGCCTTCCCCAATCCTGATAATTCTTAAGTTTGAAATTTTCTTGATATCCCATAGTTCATGGAGGTTGCAATCATGATTTTTTACCATCTTCTCTAACTGGCACCTTTATTTACAAGATTCCATATTTTGTCTTCATTGTCGGAGATTCTGTCTTCCGATTCTGTCTGTTGGTTGTGCTTTCCATTGAGTTTTTAATTTGGCTTATTGTTTTCTTCATTTCACAGATTTTGTTTGGTTCTTTTTTAGAATCTCTACTTGTGGGGGGTTCAATGGAAGGAGTGGTGGGAAAATAATTTAGAAATGAAAATATTTCCCATGAAAAAGCAAAATATTTTTCTCTGTATTTTTAAAAGCTGCTTTTCTTTACTACATAAAATTCAGTGAAATGGATTGTGTGGTGGCCTCTGGAGAGTTCCGGCATGGAGCAGCTGGAGTCACCAGCTCCAGCGGGGAGCTCAGGGCCTTTGGCACCATTTTACAGCTTCCCTGGCAGAGAGTGACCATCTGTGGTTGCCTGAATCCTTAGAGCTGAGCTCTGGTCTTCTGGTGCCATTGTGTGGCAGCCCCTGGAGAACTCCAGCATGGAGCAGCTGGAGCGGCCAGCCACAGCAGGGATCTGAGGTCCTTTGATGACATTTTACAGTGTCCCTGGGAGAGAGCAACCACCTGCCACCGCCTGAGCCCCCAGGGAGAAGTTCAGGCCTGCCTGGGCTACCAAGCCCAGTGTCTCCATCACTGAGCACAGTTCTGCACCCCCACCCCAACTTGATCTAGTGCCAAGGTCCACATCCTGGACCAGGGTCTAACACCTGTGCTGTATCTGATCGTCTATCAACACCAGGTTGCCTCTGCCCAGAAGCATTGATCATTCCCAACCTGGTGGTAGAGGGACAGCACTCTTCTTGGGTCACTGCTTGATCAAGCACCTCTCAAACATCAGGTCACTGAAAATAAGAGGTTTGAACTCTACAGTATATTTTTATCACAGAACATTTTTTAAATTAATTGTAATACTATGATTATCCCTAATATATCCACTATATTCCTACCTTTTTCTTTTATTATTATGATTATCACTCTATGTCCCTCTTATATATCTGTTTCCTTGGAGAATCTCTTTTTCCTCATGATAACAACCTATTTCTTTTAATTCCCTTCCACTATTCATATGACATAGTATATCTATAGACTCACTACTTATCTCATTAGTGTTTTGTCCAATAGCCCTCCTCATTCTCACTGTCCAACATTAAGATTTGCAGACCTTACTGCAAACCTACTGGTTATGCTGTAGAAAATAATTTGAACTCATCTCTGTTTATTAAGACAACACTGTTAATATCTTAATAGGGAATATTTAGATTAAGGTCACATATTGTTTATATGGTGTGCTGCCAATATTGATCTCACAAATCAAGGGGAAGTACTTAAAATAGGCAGGAACCCTGTAAATCCTTAAGGGGAAACTGCAATACCTAGGATTCACACTAGAGGGGAAGATACACAAGCAAAATGAGAAAACATGGGAAGAAAACGTCCCAAAAAAACCCAGCTACAATACCAAAAGTACCCAGTGACAATATGGCAGAAGCATTGTCAGAAAAGGAGCTGTACATAAATAAAATGATCTGAGAATCAAACGAGAAGTCAAAAGAGCAAATGCAGGCAATGCTAAAAAAGCAACTGCAAGCAGCAAAAGATCATTTCATTAAAGTGATAGAAAATCTGAAAAACAAACAAACAAACAGAAATCCTTGAAATGAGGTTACAATAAACCAAATTAAGAACTCAATATAAAGCTTAACCAACATGCTAAATCACTTGGAAGACAGAACCTCAGACTATGAAGACAAAATATTTAATCTTGAAAATAAACTCAACCAGACAGAGAGAATGGTAAGAAATTATGAACAGACCCTCCAGGAGTTATGGGACATCATGAAAATACCAAATTTAAGAGTTATTGGGATTGAGGAAGGCACAGAGACACAAACCAAGCAAATGAATAATCTGTTCAATGAAATAATATCAGAAAATTTTCCAAATCTGATGAATGAAATGGAAAATCAAATTCAAGAGGCTTATAGGACACCAAATGCACAAAATCACAACAGATCTACACCCAGGCACATTATAATGAAAATACCTAACATAAAAAACAAAGACAGAATTTTAAAGGCTGCAAGAGAAAAACATCAGATAACATATAGGGGGAATCAAGTATGAATATCAGGATATTTCTCAGCCCAGACCCTAAAAGCAAGAAGGGCCTGGAACAACATATTTCAAGCTCTGAAAGAAAATGAATGCCAAACAAGAATCTTATACCCAGCAAAACTTATCTTCAGGTTTGAAGATGAAATAAAATCCTTCCCTGATAAACACAAGCTAAAAGAATTCACAAATAGAAAGCCTGCCCTAGAGAAAATCCTCAGCAAAATATTCCAAGAGGAAGATTTGAGAAACAACAATGTAAGTCAGCAAAGGGAGGAATTACCCTAAAAGAACAGCCACTTAAAGGAAAAACCAAGTAAGATTAAAATCCAAAAATAAGTCAAAATGACCAGGGATGCAAATCATATCTCAATACTAACCATAAATGTAAATGGAATAAACTCATCAATCAAAAGACATAGACTGGCAGATTGGATTAAAAAGAAAGACCCAACAATATCCTGCCTTCAATAGATGCATCTCATAGAAAAACATGCCCACAGACTAAAGGTGGAAGGTTGGGAAAAAACATACCATGCACATGGACTTAGTAAAAAAGCAGGAGTTTCCATTCTCATTTCTGATAAAGCAGACTTCAAGCCAAAGTTAGAAGGGATAAAGAAGGACATTTCATACTACTTAAGGGAAGCATAAATCACAAGGCATAACAATCATAAATATTTATACACCAAACAATGGCACATCCATGCACATCAATCAGATCCTTCTCAATTCCAGGAACCAAATAGACCAAAACACAATAATACTGGGGAGACTTTAACACTCCTCTCTCACCAATGGACAGATCTTCCAAGCAAAAACTGAACAAATAAACCATAGAACTCAATGACACAAATCGCTAATTTAGACTTAACAGACATATATTGAATATTCCATCCATCAAAAAGCAATACACTTTCTTCTCAGCAGCTCATGGATCCTTTTCTAAAATAGACCATATGTTATGCCACAAAGCTACTCTTAGCACATGCAAAAACGTAGAGATGCTACCTTGCATACTATCAGATCATAATGGAATTAAATTAGAAATCAATGACAAAGTTAAAAACAGACACTACTCCAACATCTGGACATTAAATAATATGCTATTGAATGATGCATGGATAACAGGAGACATTAGGGAGGAAGTAAAAAAAAAATTCTTAGAGGTCAACAAGAACAAAGATACAGCAAACCAAAATCTCTGGGATACTACGAAAGCAGTGCTAAGAGGAAAATTCATTGCATGGTGTGAATTCAATAAAAGAATGAAAAGTCAACACATCAATGACCTTACATTACAGCCCAATGTCCTAGAAAAAGAGGAACAGATCATCACCAAAGTAGTAGAAGACAGGAAACAATTAAAATCAGAGATGAAATTGATACAAAAGAAACAATTCAAACAATTGACAAAACAAAAAGTTGGTTCTTTGAAAAAATAAACAAAATTGATAAACCCTTAGCCACGCTAACGAAGAGAAGAGAGAAACTCCAAATTAATAAGACTCATGATGGAAATGGAAATATTACAACAGACACAATTGAAATACAAAACATAATTAGAAGCTATTTTGAAAATCTATACTCCAAAAAAATAGAAAACCTGGAAGACATCAGCAGGATCTTAGAGGCATATGAGCCACCCAAACTGAATGTGGAGGACACACACAACTTAATAGTTCAATTTCAAGCAAGGAAATAGAAGAAATATCAAAAGTCTACCAACAAAGAAAAGTCCGGGACCAGATGGATTCACAGCCGAGTTCTACAAGACCTTCAAAGAAGAGCTCATTCCAATACTCCTCAAAGTATTTCATGAAATATTGGAGGAGGGAACCCTTCCAAACTCATTCTATGATGCTAATATCACCCTGATACCAAAACCAGAGAAGGACACATCGAGGAAAAAGAATTTCAGTCCAATATTCCTAATGAACATAGATGCAAAAATTCTTAACAAAAGTTTAGCAAATCGCATACAAAAGCATATTAAAAAGATAGTGCACCATGATCAACTGGGTTTCATCCCGGGGATGGAAGTTTGGTTCAACATCCGGAAATCAATAAATGAAATTCACCACATCAACAGATTTAAAGTCAAGAACCACATGATTATTTTAATAGATACAGAAAAAGCATTTGATAGCTGTATTGTATAACCAATCTAGATACCCTTCAAAAAATGAATGGGAAAAGAAACTCTGGCATATATACCCAATGGAATATTACTCAGTCATGAAGAAGAATAAAATTATGGCATTTGTAGGTAAATGGATGATGTTGGAGACTGTCATGCTAAGTGAGATTAGCCAATCCCGACAATCCATTGGCTGAATGGTCTCTTTGATAAGTGAATGATGATGCATAATATGGGTTGAAAGGGTGGCAAGAATGGAGGAAGGATAGATAGCATAGAGGGAAGGGAGGGATGGGGGTGGGCTGGGAGGGCAAGAATAATAGCAGAATGAGACAGACATCATCACCCTGTGTACATGTATGAATCCACAGATTGTGTGACCCTACTTTGTGTATAACCAGAGAAACAACAGCTCTACTCCATTTGTGTACAATGAATCAAAATAAATAAATTTACATAAAAATAAAAACTGAAAAAAAAACATTACCATACAAAAAAAATTTTACAATGTTGGAAAAACTTTGTTCTTTTTCTCTATACATGACAGTAGAATGTATTTTGACATTTTATATACATACATGAAGTATAGCTTCCCAATTTTGTGGTTGCACATGTTGTGGAGTTATACTGGTCATATATTCAAGTACAAACATAGAAAATAGTCTGATTCATTCTGTCTTTCCTATTTCCATCCCCTCTCCCTTCCCTTCATTCACTTCATCTTATCCAAAGTATGTCTATTCTTTCTCTCTGCCCCCTAATGTGTGTTATCATCCACATATCAGAGAGAACATTTAGCCTTTGGTGTTTGGGATTGACTTATTCCACTTAGCATGATAGTCTTGAGGGCTATCCTTTTATGATAAAATACCATAATTCCATTCATTTGTCTTGCTAATAGTTCATCATGTATATATACCACAGTTTGTTTATCCATTCATCTGTTGAAGGGTACCTGGCTTGGCTCAATAGGATAGCTACTATGAATTTAACTGCCAAGCCAGGGCACCTGGCTTGGCTCATAGGATAGCTACTATGAATTTAACTGCCACACTTATGTGGCTGCATCACCCTAGTAGGATATTCAAATTCCTTTGAATATAGGCCAAGTGGAATAATTTGGTCAAATGGTTGTTGCATTCCAAGTTTTCTGAGGAATCCCCATAATGTTTTCCAGAGTGGTTGCATCAACTTGTATTTCCACCAGCAAGCAATGAGTGCATCTTTTTTCCCCCACATCCTCACCAACACTTATTGTTACTTTTATTCTTGATAATTGCCATTCTGACTGAAGTAGATAAAATCTCAGTGCAGTTTTAATTTGCATTTCTCTCATTGCTGGAGATGTTGAACATTTGTTCATATACTTCTTGACTGATTATATTTATCCTTCCATAAAGTGCCTGTTCTCTTCCTTTGCTCATTTATTGGTTGGGTTGTTTATTTTTAGGTCATTCAGTTTATTGAGTTTGAAAGGTCAATTTTTTGAAAGACAGATTTAGAAACGATGGAAACCAATTACCCTAAGGGATCTACAAAGAATATTATGCCCCAAAAGGCATCACACACATTTTCCAGATGTTTTCAAGGAAAGTTCTCCAGGATGGGTCATAGTTGGGCTATAAAGGAAGCGTCAATAAATTTAAAAGACTGAAATCAAGTCATGCATCATTTGTGATCACAATAAGCTAGAATACAATAACAAAAGGAAAACTACAAAACTCACTAATATTAAAGTTAAAAAGACAAAGAAGAAATAAAAATTATAATATACTATAAACAGTGTAGAAAAAACAAAATATATGAAAACTTATGGAATGTAGCAAAAACAATTATCAGAGGGAAATCAGAGGTACAAAACCATACATTATTAAAGAAGCTTCCCAATGAATAACATAACTTTGTAATTGAAGTGAAAAAGAAAACAAGGATATAAATCCAAATTTAGTAGGATGTAAATGTAACAAAGACCAGAGCAGTGATATAATAGAGAATTGAAGATAGATGAGGGACACCAAAAGTTGATTGTTCATAAAGATTGAAAAAATTGTTTAAAGTAACCAGGATAAAGAAGACTCAAATTAACACAATCAGAACTAAAACAGGTTATCAATATTGAATTGACATAAAAATGCTATGTATTAGTCAGGGTTCTGGAGAAGGCCAGAATCAACAGGAAGTATGACAACAAAGGGGATTTATTAGATTGGCTCACACACCCAGAAGCTGGAGAGTTCACAATGGCCTTCTGGAGCCTGGATAACTGGAAGAAACAGCAGCTGCACAGTCCAAGAGGTGGAAGCCCCAGAACAAGAAAGATCAAGTGCTACCCTAATCCAAGATCAATGTTTCTGACAAATTATATTTTTAGGATTTGTTTCTTCTCTGAATTCTCTGGTGTTCAGTAGTGTGACCAATTATTGAAGGTTTTGCACTATTCTATATATGTGCAGGATCTTTCATATGAATTTTCTAAATTTAGTAAGGTGTGAACAAGTGTTAGAGAATTTGTCACATTCCTACATTTGTATGGTCTCTCTCCAAGATGAATCCTCTAATGTTGAATAAGGGTTGGGTTTCAACTATAAACTTTGCTACATTTACATTTGTAGGGCTCCTCTCCATTTTGTGGTGGCAGGTAAAACTGGACAATACAAAACTGCATTGCCACATGCTATGGGTATTTTCAAGTATAAATCGTGTTGCTTAAAAATGTCTGAATTCCAATTAAGAGCTTTGCCTCATTCTTTATATTCATATGACTTGTCTCCAAAATGAATTCTCTGGCATTGAGTAAGGGTTGAGTTGTAAACCTCTACCACATTCTATACATTGTTTAATCTGTCATAACCCATCTTTTGGGTTAGGGTCTTCTTTTGTTCTGCCCCTTCCTTTGACCCTTATCTCTCCTTCCTGCCCATATGGCGGCAGTGACACAGCAAAAAGGTGAGGTGCGAATGGCAGGGGGAAGGGCCACATGGAGATCCAGGTGAGGGACTTGGAGGCATTAATTAGCAACTCCTTGCCTGCAGCTTTTGGGGAGGGGCAGTTAAGCAGGTAATCTTGGTGATTAGAGGGCTCTGGAGGCAATGGCATTCCAGTCTCCCAGGGGTATCTCCAACTTCCCAGACTTCATTCCTCAATTTGATCAGATTCCCTGATTTCTACACTAACTGCCTGTTAAGTCTGGCTTCAGGAGAAGACTGTTACTACCTTTAAATAAAACCAGTTTAATATGATTGCCTTGGCGTGCTTCTCTGGTGTTATTCTTCAACACCTGCAGAAGCAGAACTCTTCACTGGTAAACGGCGGCACACCAGTACATTGACACCCTCGTTCTCCTCAATTTGGAGAGATTCTGGGCTGCTGGCACACTGATATCCTCATGGGGCTTCAGGCAGAGGCTGAAGACACCCTGCAATAATGTGACAAGATGCCCAGGGTCCACCTACCGACTTCACTAGACCTAGAGGAAGGGACTGAGGACTGAGCCTCCACATAGGAAGACTATGGCAGATTAGGAGGACCAAGAGGAGCCCCACCGCCATTTCTGCTCCTGCCCTTGCCAGTCCCAAGGGCTTTGCTTCCCTCCCCAGCCTCCAGATGCCTAAAGCACACTTACCATTTCCTGGTTTTCACCGTGCCCAGTGCTCTCCCTATGATTCTTCCAGCCCCTGTGTAGCACAGAAACCTGGGGCTCCTGAGCATAGGAGGAAAAGCCAGAAATGGATCTGGAGAATGGCTGACTTCTGAGACAAAGAGCAGCGCTAGATTTCCGATGCCCACTGCCTCTTCTATGCCCGATGCGGATTGGACAGCTTTCACCCAGGTGCCTCTGATTGGACAGTGCTATGGGCCCGCCCCCTGACTCTGAGCCTAGTGAACCACTTCTGAATGACAGTAGATTGTGGCCAACCCAGGAATTAAGGAGAACAGAATGACAGACTTTGAGCTATTTTGGTTTCTGCAATACTAGGGACTCAACTCAAGGACACTCTATTCTGAAACAAATTCCCATTTATTTCTAATCTTTTAGTCAGGGTCTCATGAGTTTACTTAGGTTGGCCTCAGTCTCAGAGATGTGCACCACCACACCTGGCTTTGATTTTTTTGTGTCTTGAGTTGCTGTGAGTGGAATCCAGAGCTTCAGCTTGCAGCAATTTTAAAGCAGGGTTTCCTTGCAGTAGTGCAGTTTAACCTAGAGAGGAAGAAATTTGTATTTATCATTGTACATATGATCATATTGACTTATGAATTACATATGTACATATGGTTCATGAATGGAAATGACATAATGAAAATTACTTTAATTTCCAAATAATATTTCTGCTCTCTGCTCTTATGAGAATGCTGGGGTTTTTTTGGTGGGGGTAACAGGCACTAGGGAGTGATCCCAGGGGTGCTAAACCACTGAGCTGTATCCCCAGTTCTTTTTACATTTTATTTAGAGACAAGATCTCATTAAGTTGCTTAGGGTGTTGCTCAGTTGCTGAGACTGGGTTTGAACTTGCAATTCTCCTACCTTAACTTTCCAAGTGACTGGAATTCCAGGAGTGCATCACCGCAGAGGTCTCCCATCACTGAGAGAGGAGGCATACACCACCACACCTTGCTATTATTTCTTTGTTTTACTTTTGAGTTGCTGAGAATTGAACCCAGAACTTCAGACTCCAACTATTTTAATGCTGGGTTTCCTTGTAGTAGTGGGGCTCTAGGCTAGCCAGGATGATATTTGCACTTAATTTTGATTATAAGACCATATTAATTTATTAATTGAGTGTGTTATTCATGAATAAAATGTTCATAAACATTACAATTCCATTTAACTTTTTTGCTTTCCTCCGTGTCCATGCATATGAAAGATAGGACCCAACTCCCTTGTACCTTGGAGTCTGTCACACATTGGGGTAGTGCTGCTGAGAACATTTTGACCCCATAATTTATTATATGTAATGCCAGAACAGGAAAATCTATAGGAACTGAGAGCAACAGATTCCCATTTGGGTACATACTGGTAAGGGAATATGAACAAAGGACATGTTTTTTAAAATAATAAAATCTTTCATAAGTTGATATGTGATGGTTTCAAAAATCTGTGAAAATACATGTTGTACTGTACAAATTTAACTGTTGAATTTTAGAATAATTGAATTATGTCTCATTGAAACTGTAAGATGTTCAACTTCAGTTAAGTTCTGTGTGTGATATTTTGTATTCTGTGTTCAAAACTCTCATCTACATAAAATGTGACTTTCCTCATGCATGATGCAATCTAAATATGCATATATGGATATAAATGGAGGGAAATGTCTGAAGCATATTTACCGGATGAATAATGGTGGTTAACTCATGGTATGACATCACATGATTATGGAAAAAGGTGAAAATGAACTTATGTGCATATATTTCTGAAGGTTGTTAAATAAGTTAATACAAAATCATTAGAAATCACAATACTCAATTACATATTTTATTATATTGTATAGAATACTAACATTGAGTCTTGAACCTTGCAGGAATCTAAATTTGACTTGCTTGTCATCCATTGTCTTTATCTTCACCACAGGGTCTATATGACTACATGTGTTCAATACAAGTTAACATTTGGGACATCTGCCACTGAATAGGTGCTCAAAATTATGAGCAATCTATGCACAGAATATATAAATAAGACTCACAGAGAGAAAATGAGTTGTTTAAAATGATCCAAAAATAAATTGGTATGGTATTCCCGCTGGTGTTGAACTTGAATCTGTCAAATTCCTAGAAAAAAATACTGAAGCCCCATTTACCAAACACTCCCCATCCTCCTAAGATGACAAATAGGATCTTCACTCTGATTTGCTCACTACACATTAATTCATGTATCAAAATATTATGCTGTGTTCCATAAGCAGGTGAAGTTATGTTTCAATCTAAGAAAAGAAAATAGTAAGTGTGTGAGAAAAATATAGAAAGGAAAATTAGAAGAAAACCTTCACAACATTGCTTTAGGAATGTTTTCTTGACTATGACACTAAAAAGACAGGGGACAAAATCATAAATAGATGAAATTTCATTAAACCAAAGGCTTCTGTACAGCAAAGTAAAGCATGAACAGAGAAAAGAATCAACTGACAGTGTAGGGAATCAAAACTTAATAACTACAGGTGTGCTTGCAAACAAGATACCTTGTAGTCCTTGGTAAAAATCTGCCTGCGAACGGGATTTTCTACCAAGAGAGAAATCAGGAGTTTTAACTACAGGTGTGGTTACAAACTAGGGACTTTATAGTCCTTGGTGGGAATTGCCTGCAAACAGGTTTTTCTGCCAAGAGGTTAGAGACAGAGAGAACATTGCTTGCAAGCAAGAATGTTTCTCTGGCCCTGAGAAAGGATAGAGCTCAAAATGTTTGAGTCTAGGTTAGATTAAGATACAGTTCGAGGAGTGGTTATCTGGCTGTGGCACATTTGCCCTAGACATTGCTGTTGGTGATTTGCCTGCTTTGCCTGGGAATTCATTGCTGTTGGCTTTTTGCCTTCTTTGTCTGTAGGGGTATAAAAGGCTAAAATCATACGTAACAGGGGAGAAGGAGATAAAGGATGGTAAAAGGATATAAAAGGATGGTAAAAGGATATAAAAGGATGATAAAAAGATATAAAAGTATAAAAAAGGATAAACAACAATGGAGAATAAAGAATCATTACATGCTGATCTGTGTCAGAGATCTCCTTCCCTCTCATTCCTTTCCGTCTCCTCCCTTCCCTTCTTTTTGACTTTTTCCTACATGACAGAATTGGATAAATCTCTTGAACATCACCTGAGAAGATCAAAATGTCCAAAATACATAAATAATCCTTAGAGCTCTATAATAATAACCTAATTACAACCCAGCAAAGGAGCTGGGTACAGTACTTTCCTGTAATCCCAGTCCTTCTGGAGGTTGTGCCAGGAGGATTGTAGGTTCAAGGCCATCCTCAGCAACTTAATGAGATTGTAAGTGAACTGTTGATACCCTGTCCTAAAATAAAAATATAAACCCTGTGGCTCAGTGTTTAAGCAACCTGAGTTCAAGACCTGGATCCAAAAATAAGCAACACCAAAAACAGCAAATGATCCCAAGAGACATTTCTCCAATGAATACATACAAATGGTTCACAGGTGCTCTTTTTAAATTAATCATCAAGAAAATGCATATTAAAATACAATGACTATAGTTATCAGTCAATTTGATTCATTAAAATTACATTATATTTGAAGATTAAATGCCTCCTACCAATTCATGAGAGCTGTAAATTGTGAATGAAAAATAGTAAAAAGAAAACTAGTTTGAAGGATCACCACTCACTTGTTAGAATGCTGATTATTTTAAAAAAAGGGAAAAAAGGCCGGCCGTGGAGGTGCACGCCTGTAATCCAAGCAATTTAGGAGGCTGAGGCAGGAAGATCGCGAGTTCAAAGCCAGCCTCAGCAACTTAGCGAGGCCCTAAGCAACTCAGTGAGATCCTGTCTCTAAATAAAGTAGGGCTGGGGATGTGGCTCAGTGGCTGAGTGTCCCTGAGTTCAATCTCTGGTTCCAAAGGAAAAAAAAAAAGGGAAAAAAGAACTGCTGCAGAAGATATGGAGAAACTGGAGAAACTGTCATGTTCATATATTATTGGTGGGAGTGTAAAATGATAGAGCAATTATGGAAACCAGCATGGAATTTGCACCAAAAATTAAAAGCAGAATGAATATATGTCACCACCATCCCTTTTCAGGTTATATATCCTCATGAATTGAAATAATAATTTCTAGGAAATATCACCACTTGCATACTGATAATAGCATCATGCATAAGAACCAAGGAATACAGAAAATTTATATTCACAGCAGATGAATAATTAAAGGGGTATATTACTTGGCCCTTAGAAATATTCTAATCCTGGCACTGTAGACAATATTAAGAAGACTGAAATTTTGCTAAGTGAAGGACAATTTCTGTATCATACCTGTTAAATTAGTTATTTTATTATTATTATTTTTTTTTTCGGTACTGGGGATTGAACTCGACCACTGAGCCACATCCCCAGCCCTATTTTGTATTTTATTTAGAGACAGGTCTCACTGAGTTACTTAGGGCCTCGCTAAGTTGCTGAGGCTGGCTTTGAACTCGCAATCCTCCTGCCTCAGCCTCCCAAGTACTGGATTACAGGCGTGCACCACCTCGCCCGGCTACATTAGTTATTTAAAAGTGTCAAATTCATGGAAACACCCCAGCAGCTTGGAAAGTTGAGGCAAAATTATCATCAGTTTGAGGTCAGCCACAATAACTTAGCAAGTTCCTAAGCAACTCAGTGAGATTCTGTCTCTACTAAAGTACAAAAATGGTTAGGGATATGGCTCAGTTGTTAAGTAACGTGAGGTGCTACCCCTAGTACAAAAAAAAAAAAAATTATGGAAACAGAAAGTTCCATAAACTTTATAAGAGAGTTTAATAAGAGAGTGAGGTGAGGAGGAAGAGGAGGAAGGAAGGACAGCAGAGGAGGACTAGTTACATGGTGTTCCTCCTACATAGTCAGGATCCCTGCACAAAGTGGCCCTGTCCTTGCTGGAATACCCTGGTACTGCTATCATCAATTTTTATTGATCATATATCTATCTTAGGTTTCATAAGTGAATTCCAAGAAGAAAATGGACCACATGCATGAACACAGCACAAACATGTAACCACATGTATACTGAATCTGTCCACCTCATGCGCATTAAGGAGTTTTAATTTCCATCAGCACAGAAGTCCAGTGGACCAACAAAATATGGGAGCTGATAGAGACTAGGGCACAAGATGAGTGTGTCCTATCTACAAATAAACACACAGAGGGAGGGAGCTGAAGCCCAGAAAAGCCACACTGTGGGGTCCAGTGAGAACTAGATTCAAATGCAGAAACAAGCAGCATATTGCTTACCTGGACCTAGGACCCCTGTCTTGTCCTTGGTCGCTCATGGTACTTCACTGTATTAACCCAACTCCCCAGGTGAGGATGTAAAGGGAAAGGGAAATTAGGGCAATCTACAGTCAGGTTCTTTTCACTTCATTTCAACTCATTAACAAATCAGTGGTAGAAATTGTGTTCAGTCACCAAATTGTAGTGAAAACTACTGCATTAGTTTTGTGTATCATTTTCACTGCTCTGGTATAAATGAACTCAACATGGGTTTGCAGGATATAAAATATTCCTTCTTGTAATTTTCCATTTAGAATTGACAATGCAAAATTAAAGATGTTAAAAGTCTTATTAATAATTTAAAATGTGTTTATTTCTGTAAGGAGAAGGTCAATAAAGGAAAATAAAATACACCATGACATGTGAAGAGATCACAAAAGAAAGAAGTGGACTTCTGTTGCATGATGTTACTGGTGAAGTTAACTTGTGTTTTGAACAAGGACTCTGTTTTCATTTTGTCCTGGAACTGACAAATTACACAGCTGGTCCTAATAAATACCAGTTAAAAAGAGTTTGTTTCCCTGGAGAAATGACTGATTTGAGGATCTGGTAAGGTAATTAAAAACTGAGCCTGAAAGAAAGGGGAGAACCAGTAAAAAGAGGAGGAGAAAAAGGAGGAAAAAAAGAGGAGGAGAGGAAAGTTTTCTAAATATGAATGTCTGACAAATAACATAGGAACTAGGGTAAAAGATATTCAAAGAGCCAAAGCTGGAAAAATATGAGCACAAGAATAAATAGCTTTAATACTGAAATAAATGAAAGCAATGAAGGAATATATGTCTATTGTCTTAAAAAGTAAATAACTACATAGGTAATAAGTGATGGGAACAAACAAATCTTTCTTATAGAAAATCTGAAAAAAATGTAGGTGGACAGCATCTACTCCTGCAAGTGGAGCTTACTATGCATCTCATGTTACAGTGGGCAGACTCAGTGACTGGATCATGAAGAATAATGTAGGAAAAATGGAAAAGATATAACTTCCCAAAAGCTGAACATGGCAATAACTCCTTTGACCATGTATGGATGGTAGCACTGGAAGGACTTCAGTCACCATCAGGTAACCCCATCATGCTGTGACAAGAAGTCACTTCATCTGTGTCCTAGTCCTTCCAAAGCATTTAGCCACCACAAATTAGTTGTGTGAACACACACACACACACACACACACACACACACACACGAATACCACCAGACACTATGTAAAGCACATTCTACAAAAAGTGTGTCCAACATTTGCCATTATTTTGAAGAGAATGATGAATAAGAAAAAAAGAAAAAGAAAAATTTTGTTCTCTTCACAAGTTAGAGAAAATGATCATTTTCACAAACAGAAAATAAAGAATAACATAAGAACATAAACTTCCTACCCCAGTCTTGAGGGCCTATCCCTCAGTAATCAGAGAATGATTAGGTGATCTCAGAGTCCATAACCCCTGCATAGTTCTCCATGGATGTTGCTGCTACATGACCCCACCCTAAACATTTCTACTGTTCCTTTATCACTGCTCAGCTTCTGAATTTCCAGAGAAAGGGTCCAATGGGCTGGGTGTAGGTATTGGGAAATACTTCACATTCAACTAGATATTTCAGATGAGTAGAAGTTTGCTTAAGGGCAAAGGGAAGGACATTCTAGGTAAGAAAAATATGTAAGTTCCTATGGAGGAATTGGGGGGCCTCTCAAAATCACCCAGTCATCCTATAAGAGATGCTTTCCTCATCATGTTATTCAATGACCAAATCCCTTCAAAAATAGTGGTAATATTTTGGAAAACTGATTGCACTGTATTAAAAAATGCTAAAGACTCTAATAAACAGTTCAAAGTATACAGCAGAATACTGGAAAACTGGGCAGGGGATGGAATCTGAAAAAAAAAATGGTGCCCAGAAACCAGAATTAGCATTAAATGACATCATTACATATGTCTTCCAAGTTACATAGTTGGGGGGAATGGAACAGGGAGGATGGGAAATAAAGGAAAATAATTTAATTACAATGAGATCAAATGTGTATGGTGACTTTTTTAAATAGAGCAAATTCACAAATTTGAGATAAAGAGAAGCAGTTGCTAACTTGACATATTTCTTTTGTGAGCAAAACACCTATGTGATATAAGATCACCTCCATGATGGGATTAAATTTTTGGTCTCAAAATAAGTTTTTTTTTTTTTTTGGAACTAGGAATTGAACTCAGGTTCACTGGGACACTGAGCCACCTCCCCAGCCCTAATTTGTATTTTATTTAGAGACAGTGACCCACTGAGTTGCCTAGTGCCTTGCCCTTTAAGAGGCTGGAATTATTTAGCCTTGCACTCATTATTTTCTTTGTTATTTTTAATATGTGACTGAAAATGATTAAAAATTTTACTTACTATTTCATACACATGGATGAAAGCACAATTATGCCTTGTATAGAAAATATTTACTCAGTAGATCAACATCAAGTTTTCTGTACCAAGTTTATGCTTGGGTCTCTGCACTGCAGAAATACATTTGCTTACTCCATGAAGATGAATACTGGTCACTTTTGGAGGTTCATCTTTCATGCTTGAATCAGTTCTTCTTCTTTAAGGAAAACCTTAAAGGGAATGACTCTGAATCTATCTTACCTTTGACTTTAATTACAACCTTGATTCCAGCTGACTGAGGAGAAAACAATTAGAATTTTTTTAAACTAATATTTGATAATTGCCCATATCACCACTTAGGATATTTATTCTGTTCATGATAGTAACAGGTGTGTAAGATGAATACCTACACTGGTTATTCAAAGACAGTTTTAAAATACAAAAAATGATCTTTCTACAGATATTGAGGAAATGTTCTAACATTATGGAGATTCGTTGAGGCAGCCAAAGAGATAGTCATTATTAAATGAACTGAATTAAAATCCCAAGTCTGCATCTGACTTTTCTACCACCATTATTTACTCTCTATCTTCCATTCATCACAGTACTAGATGTCCCAGGCTTAGATTATAGCTATTATACAAACTGAATATGTTTTTGCTATTGTTAATTTTATTTTGTAAATTTCTTTAAAGTTTATAACTGTTGCCTATAAAAGTTTCTCAGAAGTACTTCTCCTCATAGAAACTACTGAGCTAATCTAAGATAATTATTCATCACCTACACGACTGGCAGAATATAAGGCTAAATTCCATTACTGATACTGACCCCCATTAAATGGAAGGGGTAAATCTAAACTTAAAACCAATTGCTCCCAATTACAGTGTGGTGAAACTGGTCTGCTGGATGTTTAAAAAAATATTTTGAGTTTAAAGTCAAGGATGAAAAAGCACAAAGGAAAATTCAGCCAATATTTGGCCCTTGCACTCTAAGGTCAGCCACCCAAACTTCCAATTAGGGAGATTAAGATGACCGCAGAGGAGAGGAAGTTAACAAGTGTTCTCTCTACAAAGAGGAGTGTCAGTGGAGAGAGAAATGTCCCTGAGGGTTCCAAGAGAATTTGCATATGATCAGTAAGACTCTGACCCATCCTTTAAGATGGCACCAACTGGTAGAGGAGAGATAAAGGAGCTAAGAGGCTACACACATATTTCCAAGAGAGATCTGTGATAAATTTCAGATGACTCTTAGCAGTAGATAGGAACAAAGTTGTTTTTGACCAACTTGGTCTTAAAAACCTGGTAGAAGAGTAGAGCAAACAACAGTACTACATGGATATGTAAAAGGAAAGAACATTTTTAAAATGTAACTTAAGATATATACTTGTGACAGCCCTACCTAAAGTAAGCAAAGCTGGAGGCTGTAAAGAGAGGGTTCTTATGTGGGATTGTCAATATTTAACTATCACAAAGGACCATGGACACCAAAGATTTTCCTGCCTTTCAGAGACTGGCTAAAATACTAATTGCTTATATATTAATTGTTTACAAAAAAATAAAGTTTGCTCTCTTCTTATTGTATCCTAGCATGAATCTTGCCCTATGTATGCCTTGTCCATTCACCTGTCAACTGCCACCATAATTTCTGAACTGCTGTGATGCTGAACACCCTGAAATATCTATGCCTCACCTGAAAGAAAATAAGGACTTTGGCTCATGTCCTCCAAACTTCACCCTCTCTGTGCAGTGAACAGCTTGGAGATTTCGTCACACATTTTTCACTAATCTTTTACTCCCTCCTAATCTGACTAGGAGGGAGTCCCTTTACCCTTGGTGATCCATTTTTACTCACCTCAGAGGACCCTCACTAGACACCTTATACAATCCTCCTTACACACCCCTAGTCCTCACTGTACTCCTACATATACACTCCCTACTCAACTCAAAGACCCCATTGGACTCACCTGAGACCTTCTCTATGCATCTCAAATAGCCCTCATTACTCACATAAGGATGCATTCTCACACAACAGAGCTCTCTAAAAACCTCATGAACCCCACCTACAAAATTCAGAGGTCCCTCCCTCCATACCTCAGAATCCTTCACTACACACCACAGAGGTGTCTACCTTCAAACCTCAGACAGCCATTTCTACACACCTCAAAGTCACCTCCCTACACATCACAGAAAGCCCTCCCTACTCACATCAAATGCCTTTCCTACACATTGAAAGGTCCATACACATCTTAGAGATACTTTCTCCACACCCTGAGAAGCCCCATCTACACACCTCAGAAAACACTCCCTTCACACTTCAGAGAGCCCCATGCACACCTAATAGTAAACTCCATTCACACCTCAGTGTGTTCTCCTTACTCAGGGTTCTCACACTAATCATAATAGATGCTTGTCCCTATACAGCCTGTATGTTTTTCTACTCACCTTGGATTGCACATCCTATAAACCCCAGAGAGTTCTCGCTGCACAGCAGAGTACTCACCAAGACAATTCACCCCTCACTTCTTAGTGAGCCTTCCATACAAACCTCAGAATGCCCTTCTACACACCTCAGAAAACTCTAAAGACTCTTCTATGATAACCCTCATGACTCACCACAAATTGCTCCCTGCCCACCAACCACAGTCATACCTACAAATCTCAAAGAGCCCTCATGATACTCCTGTGAGTGCTCTCCCTGAATGCCTTGATGATTTCTTCTACTTTCCTAAAAAGCTGACCCATCACAACTTGGTGTGCTCTCCCTACACATCTCAGAGAGATATGATTGCTCACTTCTGAAGGCCCTTTCTACACAAATGAGACAGTATTTTTAAACACAATACAACCCTCCTGCACACCCTAGATCCCTCAATCACAACTCAAAGAAACTCTGTACACCTAAGAGCCTAAACCTACCCAACTTCCAGAACCTACACTTCAAAACACAGATTGCCCTCCCTACTCATCTCAGACAGTCCTAACTACACACCACAGAGAGTCTTCCCTCCACATCTCATAGAGCACCCCCTTCAACATCTGTGGGTCCTCCATAGTCTTCTCAGCGAACCCTCACTTCTCACCTCAAAAGTTGCTCCATTCACAACTCATCAAGTGCTTTCTACTCACCTCACAGTGCCCCCCATATCCACCTCAGTGAGCCCTCCCTAATAACCTTAGAAGGCCCTCCCATATGCATCAAAAAAAAAAACTTCTCACACACCTCATAGAGCCCTCCTACACAGCTCACAGTCCCCTCCCAGGAAACAGCAAAGCACCATCTATACACATCTCAGAAACCCCTCAATATTCACCACAAGAGTAATACCCACAAACCTCAGAAAGATATCCCTACACACCTGAGTCCTCACTCTGCTGCTTCACATGCCCTCATTAAATATGTCAAAGTTCCTTTCTCACCTCAGAGAACCCTCACTACAACTCAGAGAGCCCTTTATACTCACCACATAGCACTTCCCTATACAGGTCAAATAGGCCTCCTTATTCACCTCAGGGAGCACCCCCTCTCACATCAAGGAGCCCTCTAATGTACCTCATAAAGGCCTCCTACACACATCAGAGTTCTCTCCCTGTGTACCTCAGTCAGCCTTCTCTGCAAACCTCAGAGAGCACTTCCTACACACCACAGGGAGCCATCCCTTCATATCTCGGTGAGTCCTCACTCTACTCATAGGCAAGTCCTCAGTAAACACTTCAGATTGCCTTTCTATTCACCTTACTACACACCTCAGAGTCCTTTCTACTCACCACAGAGTTCATCCCTATATACCTCAAATAACCAACTTTGTTCATGTATGGAACTACTCCCACTCAGATACAGGAGCCCTCCTTCACACCTCATAAAAACCTCCTACAGACTTCAGAGGGCCTTCCTACACATCTCAGAGAGCTCTCCCTACACATCACAGAACTCTCACTTCTCACGTCAATAGGCCCTCTGCACAAAGCTGAAAGATTTATTTCTGCACAACTCAGAGCGTGCTACATATGCACCTTAGTGAGCCATCCCTAGTAACCTCAGGGGGCCTCCCACACACATCAATGAGCCCTCTGACACACCCCATTGAACTCTCCTACAAATGTCATAATACTCTCCCCACACCACTCAGAGGCCCCTCCCTTCAAAACTCATGGAGACCCCCTAAACACCTCAGAGTGTTCTTACACATCTCAAAATTCCCTCACTACACACTTCAAGAGCATTCCCTATACACCTCAATGAACCATCCCTACACACATCCGTGTGTCCTCACTATACTCCTTAGCAAACCCTCACTAAACACTTCAGAGCACTTCTATTCATGCCAACAGTAAGTTAGGATAATATCAGTGTCAGAAGACACAGGTTTTATATGAGTGTTAAAGGTCACATTGAGGGTATTATGTGAGTGTAAGTGGCCCTACTGAGACTATTATGTGATTATAAGTGGCCACAGTGAGGGTATTATGAGGGTCTGATATCACCATGTGGGTATTATATCAGTGCCAGAGGCAAAGTGAGGATATTTAGTGAATGACAGAGGCCATGGTGAGGATATTATGTGAGTGTCAGGAGGATATTATGTGAGTGTCAGAGGTCACAGTGAGCATAATATGTGATTTTGAGAGGCATCAGGGAGGGTATTATTTGAGTATCAGGAGGCACAATGAGAATATTTTGTAATTGTCAGAGGCCACAATGAGAGTGCTAGAGGCCACAATAGGATATTATGTGAGGGTCAGAGGTCACAGCATGGATATTATGTGAGTGTTTGAGGCCACAAGATGGTAATTTGTGAATGTAAGAGGCCCCAGTTAGGGTATTATGTCAGTGTCAGAGACCATGGTCAGGGTATTATGTGACTGTCAGAGGTCACAGTCAGGACATTATTTGATGGTTAGTGGTCACATTAGTGCTACTATGTGAGTTCCAAAGTTCACAGTGATGATATTATGTGAATGTCAGCAGCCACATTGAGGATATATATATATATATACATATATATATGAGGATATATATATATATATACATATACATACATATATATATATATATATTTATTTATTTATTTATTTATTTGGTACAGGGAATTGAACCCAGGGGCACTCCACCACTGAGCCACATCCCCAGCCCTATTTTGTATTTTATTTAGAGACAGGGTCTCACTGAGTTGCTTAGGGCCTTGCTAAGTTGCTGAGGCTGGCTTTGAACTCTCAAACCTCCTGCCTCAGCCTCCCAGGTGCTGGGATTACAGGCATGTGCCACCACACCCGGCAACATCGAGGATATTATATGAATGTCAGAGGTCACAAAGAGTATATGATGTAAGTGTCAGAGGTCAAGTGAGTATATTATTTGAGTCATAGGCCAAGAAAAGATATTATGTGTCAGAGGACACAGTTAGGGTATTATTCGACAGTCAGGGGTCACAGGATATTAGTCAATGCTCTTAGGCACAGTGGGGATATTGTTTCAAAGCTGGAGCCACAATAGGTGTATTTTGTGAGTGTTAGAGGTCAAGTGATATTACATGAATTTCAGGGGCAACAGTGAGGACATTATGGGAATGCGAGAGGATACACTGATGGTATTATGTGAATACAGAGGTAACTCTGAGGGTAGCATATGAGGGTATACACCACCTTGAGGATATTTAGTTAGTGTCAGACATCAAAGTGCAGATATGATGTGAGTTTAAGAGTTCACAGTGAGGCTACTATGTGAGTTTCAAGGGCCACAGTGAAGATATTATATGGGTGTCAGAGGTCAAGTGAGCATATCAGTTGAATGTCAAAAGCAATACTGAAGATATTATGTGACTGACAGGGGTTGCAGTGAGGGCATTATGTAAGTGACAGAGAGCTCATCATATTTGGTCAGTGTCAGGGGTCATACTGAGGATTTTATATGTATGTCAGAGGCCACTGTGAGGATGTTATGTGAAGGTCAGAGGGCACATTAAAAATATTGAGTAAATATGGGAGGTTACATTGGGGTTATCATGTGAGTGTCAGATGCCACAGTCAGGATATTATGTGAGTGTCAGGTGACATCATGGGGGTATTATTTGAATTAAAGAGGAAACATTTGGGGTCTTCTGTATCACAGGCCACAGTGAGGGTATTTGTGAGTGTTAGAGGTCACACAAATGGTATGTGAGCATCAGAGGTCAGAGTGGGGGTACATTTTGACTGTCATAAATCACAGTGATGATATTAAGTGCCAGAAGGCACAGGGGGGTGTTATATGAGTGTCAGAGGTGCAGTAAGAGTACTATGTGAGTGTCAGTGGTCAAAGTGAGAGTATTATGTATTAGATGCATAGTGAAGATATGATGAGTGTTAGGGGCCAAGTCAAGATATTATATGTGTGACAGAGTTCTCACTGAGGATATTTTTTTAATCAATTCAAGGTTGTAACAATATATATATATGTATATATATATATATATATACACACACATATATATATATTTAGAGCACATAAACTATCTGAAACACTCTAAATATACCTATTACAACTAATTAAATTTGTGATATGCTTTTCTGACAGACATAAATATAAAAGATTTGAGGAGAATAACTACAAAGGGAAATTGTTATTTTTTTAAATTTTTAAAATTTGATTAATTGTATACAAATGGAGTACCGCTGTTGTTTCTCTGGTTATACATGAAGTAGAGATACATACACTATTTGTGCAATCATACATTTACATCGGGTACCCCCCAACCCAATCCCACCCCTCTTCTTCCTATTTGCAATCCATCCTTCCTCCATTCTTGCCTCCCTCCCACCCTGCATTATGTAGCATCATCGACTTATCAGAGAGATCATTTGGCCTTTGGTTTTTTGGGATTGGCTAATCTCACTTAGCATGACATTCTCCAACTTCATCCATTTACCTGCAAATGCCATAGTTTTATTCTTCTTTATGGCCAAGTAATATTCCATTGTGAATACATACCACAGTTTCTTTATCCATTCATCTATTGAAGGGTATCTAGGTTGGTTCCACAATCTAGCTATTGTGAATTGAGCAGCTATCAACACTGATGTGGCTGCATCACTGTAGCTTGCTGATTTTAAGTCCATTGGGTATAGGCCAAGGAATGGGATAGCTGCGTCAAATGGTGTATCCATTCCGAGTTTTCTAAGCAATCTCTACTCCTCTTTCCAGAGTGACTACACTAATTTGCAACCCCACCAGCAATGTATGAATGTACCTGTTCCCCACATCCACGACAACACCTGTTGTTGCTTGTATTCTTGATAATAGACATTCTAATTGGGCTCACTGAGGATATTTTGTCAATATCAGAGGCCATATTGGGGATATGGTGTGCATTTCAGAGGCCAGAGAGAAGATATTATGTGAAGGTCAAAGGTCATAGTTAACATATTGTGTGAACATCAGAGGTAATAATGAGGGGTATTATGTGAGCATTAGATGTCACAGTAAGGATACTATATGAATGTAAAATACCTCAATGATAATATTAGGTGAGCCTCAGAGACCATAGTGAGGGTGTTATATGAGTTACACAGGTAGGAGTTAAGCTTTATGTGAGTACAACAGGTCACAAAGTGGATATTATATGAGTGTCTGAGGCCAGAGTGGGGGTATTATGTGAGTGTTAGAAGCTACAATTAGAATATTGTTTCAACACAGGGGCCACATTGACAATATTATGTGATTGTCAGAGGTCACAGTGATGGTATCATGCTTATTCTACTGTGATTAGCTTGTTACAGATACCTACAGCTGCTGCAAGCCTCCATGGTGAATTGTCCATAATTAGAGTTGCTGTGCATCAGCCTAAAAAACCACAGCCTGTCAGCACTTGAATTCCTAAAGATTCCATTCTACTCTACCACAAAACAGCCAACTTTATTCATCACACTGAAGTTCCAAATTCACAGACATCTCTGTGGTTTCTTCCCATCTCCCTCAGAGTGGATGAATGCAAGCTTGCTGCCCAGCTGGTTCTGCTCCCTGTGCATAGAACCTAGGAGGTGGAGCTCTCCATCCTTCTTGACCCTGCTTGCCCCAGCTGGGAATCTTCTGCCTCTTCTCACTGCTCCTTCCAGTTCATCTTCACAATCACCATAAGCACAGTGGCACACACCTGGAATCCCAGTGCTCCAGGAGGCTGAGGCAGGAGGATAACAAGTTCAGAGGAGCCTCAGCAACTTAGTGAGGCCCTAAGCAACCTAGAGAGACCCTGTCTCAAAATAAAATATAAAAATTACTGGGAATGTGGCTCAGCAGTTAAGCATCCTTGTGTTCAATCCACAGTACCAAAATAAAAAATAAAACAATACAGCAAAGGATCCAAACATCTTTCTCCAATGAAGACATATGAATGGTCCACAAGCAATAACAGATGATCTTTATCACTAATCATCAAAGGAGTACAAATCAAAACCACAATAAAGATTCCAATGAGTTCAATTCAATAATTTCACATTGCATTTGAAAAGTAAATGGCTCCTTCCCATGAATATATACACCTGTTAATTTGCCAATAAGAAACACTGAAAAGAAAACCAAGATGGTCAATTTGTCACACACTTGTTAGAATGGTGATTATCAACAAAAGAGAAAACAGAATGGCTACAGAAGATATGGAGAAGCTGTCATGCTCATGCTATTGGGGGAATGTAAAATGGCACTACAATTACAGAAACTAGCATGGAATTTGCACCAAAAATGAAAAGCAGAACAACTAGATGTTATCACCACCCCTCTTCTGGGTACATATCCAAATGAACTGAAATCAATCTCTGTAGGAGATGTCACCACTTGCATGCTCATAAGAGCATCCTATACAAGAGTCAAGGTATAGAAATACATTGTCCACTACAGATGAATAATTAAAGGAGTGTATTATTTAGACCTATGAAAAGAATTGAATCCTGGCATTTTGACAATATTAATGTCTAGAACCATGCTAAGTGAAGGACAAATGATGTATGATAATACTTACCTGAGGTATTTATAATAGTCAAATTCAGGGAAACATCCCAGTGGCCAGGGAAGTAGAGGCAGGACAACAGTGAGTTCAAAGCTAACCTCAGCATCTTAGCAAGGCCTTAATCAACTCCATGAGAATTTGTCTCTAAATAAAACACAAAAAAGGGCTGGGGTTGTGATTCAGTGGTTAAGTGCATCTGGGTTAAATTCCTGGCACCAATAAATACACATGCATACACACACACACACACACACACACACACACACAGAAAGTAACATGTTTGTTGGCAAGGAATGGGGTTAGGATGAAGTGAGGTGCCTCTGAACTCAGAGGTGTTTATTCTCTGAGTTATTCAGAGAATAAACAAATTTTATTTTAGTACAATTCTGTGCTTATAGTTTACACTACTGTAATGCACAGTTAAAACATTTTTAAGAGTAAAGATAGTCTACTTACTACTCTGGAAGAAAGAAAGGGATGGGAAAGAGGAATGGAGAGAGCAAGGGAGAGAGAGTGAGAAAGAGAAAGAGTGAGAGAGATAGAGAAAGAGACAGAGAGACAGAGAGACAAAAGGAGGAAGAAGAGGAGGCAGGCAGTCAATAAAAGGACTTGCTGCATGGGTGTCCCTCCAACACAATCCGTATTCCTGCTCAAAGTATCCCTGTCCTTGCTAGAATACACTGCTCTGGCTATAATAAATTTTTAATAATTGTATCTTAGTATTTAAGTGTTTTAGTTGAATTTTGAAAAGAATATGGACCACATATATGAACACAGCACTATGTAACTTGCCTGTATACTGCATCTGGCCACCTCATACACATTGAGGGGTTTTAATTCCCAAAAGCACAGAAGTCCAGGGGGGTGATGAAATATGTGGGCAGAGAGAGAGTTGGGTACAAGGTGAGTGAGTGAGCCCTATCTATATATAAGTATGCAGAGGAAGGGCACTGAAGTCCAGGGAGGCCACTCTTTGGGTTCCAATTAGAATTACATTCAAGTTCAGAAGGCAGTGAATTCTTCCCTAAGACCAAGAATCCCTCCTTTATCATTTGACTCATGGTACTTCACTGTGTTATCCCACCTCTTCAGCTAAGGATGTGAAGGGATAGGCAAACCTATAGTCACTTTCCTTTCAGTTCTTTCTAACTCACTAACACACCAATGGAAAAAAGTGTTAGCAGTGATTGAGGTATAGTGAAAAAAATCACATTGGTTATTTGTTACATTTTCACTGCTATGGTATTAATGAACTCAACATGGGTTTGCAAGGTGCAAAATATGACTTGTTTTTAAGTTTGTATTCAGAATTTTTTTAAAAGTTTTTTTTTTTTTTTATTTTGATTCATTGCACACAAGTGGATTGCAGCCGTTATTTCTCTGGTTGTACATAAAATAGAGTCACACCATTTGTATAATCATACATGTACATGGGGTAATGATGTTTGTCTCATTCTGTTATTATTCTTACCCCCTTCACTGAACCCATCCCCCTTTTTTCCCTATGCAATTCATCCTTCCTCCGTTCTTGCCTACCTCCCACCCTACATTATCTATCATCATCCACATTTCAGAGAGATCATTCAGCCTTTGCTTTTTTGGGATTGGCTAATCTCAATCAGCATGACCATCTCCAACTCCATCCATTTACCTGCAAATGCCATAATTTTATTCTTCTTTATTGCTGAGTAATATTCCATTGTGTATATATACCACAGTTTCTTTATCCATTCATCTACTGAAGGGCATCTAGGTTGATTCCACAATCTAGCTATTGTAAATTGAGCAGCTATGAATACTGATGTGGCTGTGTCACTGTAGTATGCTGATTTTAAGTCCTTTTGGTATAGGCCAAGGAGTGGGATAGCTGGGTCAAATGGTGGATCCATTCCAACTTTACTAAGGAATCTCCATACTGCTCTCCAGAGTGGTTGCATTAATTTGCAACCCCACCGACAATGTATGAATGTACCTTTTTCCCCACATCCTCACCAAAACCTACTGTTGCTTGTATTCTTGATAATAGACATCCTAATTGGGGTGAGATGATATCTTAGGGTAATTTTAATTTGCATTTCTCTTAATACTAGGGATGATGAACATTTTTTCATATATATGCTGATTGCTTGTAGGTATTCTTCTGTAAAGTGTCTGCCCATTTCCTTAGCCCATTTATTGATTGGGTTATTGTATTTTTGGGGTAAAGTTTTTTGAGTTCTTTATAGATTCTGGAAATGAGTGCTCTATCTGAAGTTTGCATGGTGAAGATTTTCTCCCACAATGTAGGTTTGCTCTTCATATTACTGATTGTTTCCTTTGATGAGAAAAAACTTTTTAGTTTGAATCTATCCCAATTATATATTCTTGCTTGCATTTCTTGAGCTTTGGGAGTCATGTTTAGGAAATCTTTTCCAAAGCCCACATGATGAAGATTTGAACCTACTTTTTCTTCTATTAGGTTCAGGGTCTCTGCACCTAATAGGTCTAATTCCTAGGTCCTTGATCCATTTTGAGTTGAGTTTTGTGCAGGGTGAGAGATAGGGTTTTAGTTACATTTTGCTGTATATGGATTTACAGTTTTCCCAGCACCATTTGTTGAAGAGGCTATCTTCTCTCCATTGTATGTTTTTGACACCTTTGTCTAGTATGAGATAACTGTACTTATGTGGTTTATCTCTGTGTCCTCTATTCTGTACCATTGATCAACCTGCCTGTTTTGGTGCCAATACCAGGCTGTTTTTGTTACTGTTGCTCTGTAGTACAGTTGAAAATCTGATATCACCTGCTTCACTCTTCTTGCTAAGTATTGCTTTAGCTATTCTGGGTCTCTTATACCTCCAAATGAATTTCATGTAGGCTTGCTCGATTTCTATGAGGTCCATCAGTGGAATTTTAATTGGAATTGCATTGAATTTATATAGAGCTTTTGGTAGTATGGCCATTTTGACAATATTAATTCTGCCTATCCAAGAACATGGGAGATCTTTCCATCTTCTCAGATTTTCTGTAATTTCTTGCCTTACTGTTGTTCATGTTGTAGAGGTCTTTCACCTCTTTTGTTAGATTAATTCCCAAGTATTTTATTTTTTAGAGTCTATTGCAAAAGGGGTGGTTTTCCTAATATCTCTTTCAGAGGATTCATCACTTATGAATAAAAATACATTAGATATATGAGCATTAATTTTACATCCTGCTACTTTACTGAATTCATTTATGAGTTCCAGAAGTTTTCTTGTGGAATGTGTCAGCTCCTCTAAACATAGAATCATGTGATTAGTAAAAAGGGATAGTTTGAGCTCTTCTTTTCCTATTTGTTTCCCTTTAATTTATTTGGTCTGCCTAATTGCTCTGGCTAGTGTTTCAAGGACAATGTTAAATTGAAGTGGTGAAAGAGGGCAACTGCCTTGTTCCAGTTTTCAGGGGGAATGCTTTCAATTTTTCTCCATTTAGAATGATATTGGCTGTAGGCTTAGTATAGATAGCCTTTATAAAGTTAACCAATGTTCCTACTATACCTATTTTTTCTAGTGTTTTGAGCATGAAGATGTGCTGTGTTTTATCAAATGCTTTCTCAGCATCTATTGAAATAATCATGTGGTTCTTGACTTTAAGTCTGTTGATGTGGTGAATTACACTTATTGATTTCCAGATGTTGAACCAACCTTGCATCCCTGGGAAGAAACCCACTTCAGCATGGTGCACTATCTTTTTAATATGCTTTTGTATGCAATTTGCGAAAATTTTGTTAAGAATTTTTGCATCTATGTTCATTAGGGATATTGGTCTGAAATTTTCTTTCCTTGATGTGTTTTTTTCTGGTTTGGGTATCAGGGTGATATTAGCTTCATAGAATGAGTTTGGAAGTGTTCCCTCCTCCTCTATTTCGTGGAATAGTTTTTGGAGTACTGGAATGAGCACTTCTTTGAAGGTCTTATAGAATTCAGCTGTGAATCCATCTGTTCCTGGACTTTTCATTGTAGGTAGGCTTTTGATGACTTCTATTTCATTGTTTGAAATTGATCTATTTAAATTGTGTATATCCTCCAGATTCAGTCTGGATGGCTCATATGCCTCTAGGAACCTGTTGATGTCTTCGAGATTTTCTAATTTGTTGGAGTATAGATTTTCACAATAGCTTCTAATTATGTTTTGTATTTCAAGAGTGTCTGGTGTAATATTTCCATTTCCATCACAAATTTTAGTAAATTGGATTTTCTCTCTCCTTCTCATCATTAGTCTGGCTAAGTGTTTATCAATTTTGTTTACTTTTTCTAAGAACCAATTTCTGTTTTTCCATTTTTTGAATTGTTTCTGTTGTTTCAATTTCATTGATTTCAGCTCTGATTTTAATTATTCCTGTCTTCTACTACTTTTGATGGTGATTGGTTCCTCTTTTTCTAGGGCTTTGAGGTGTAATGTGAGGACGTTTATTTGTTGACTTTTCATTCTTTTATTGAACGCTCTCCATGCCATGAATTTGCTTCTTAACGCTGCCTTCAGAGAATCCCAGGGATTTTGATATGTTGTACCTTTGTTCTCTTTGACCTCTAAGAAATTTTTTATTTCCCCCCTAATGTCTTCTTCAACATTCAATAGCATATTATTTAATCTCCAGGTGTTGGAGTAGTTTCTGTTTTTAATTTTATCATTGATTTCTAATTTCATTCCATTATGATCTGATAGAATACAAGGTAGTGTCTCTATCTTTTTGTATTTGCTAAGAGTAGTTTTGTGCTGCAACATGTGGTTTATTATAGAGAAGAATCCATGACCTGCTGAGAAAAAGTGTATTCACTTATTAATGGATGGAATATTCTATATATGTCTCTTAAGTCTAATTTAGCAATTGTTTTTTTGAGTTCTATGGTTTCTTTGTTCAATTTTTTCTTGGAAGATCTATCCAATGGTGAGAGAGGAGTGTTAAAGTCCCCAAGTATTATCGTGTTTTGGTCTATTTGTTTCCTGGAATTGAGAAGGGTCTGGCTGGATTTACATGGATGTGCCATTGCTTGGTGCATAAATATTTATGATTGTTATGTCTTTCTGATTTATGCTTCTATTAAGCAGTATGAAATGTCTTTCCTTATCCCATCTGACTCCTTTTGACTTGAAGTCTCCTTTATCTGATATGAGGATGGAAAACCCTGCTTTTTACTAAGTCCATGTTCGTGGTATGTTTTTCCCCAACCTTTCACCTTTAGTCTATGGGCATGCTTTTCTATGAGATGAGTCTCTTGAAGGCAACATATTGCTTGGTCTCTCTTTTTAATCCAATCTGCCATTCTATGTCTTTTGATTGATGAGTTTAGGCCATTAACATTTAGGGTTGTTATTGAGATATGACTTGTATTCCCAGGCATTTTGACTTATTTTTGGATTTTTTTCTAACTTGGTTTTTCCTTTGTCTGTTCCGTTAGGGTAATTCCTCCCTTTGCTGACTTACATTGTTTTTTCTCATTTCTTCCTCTTGGAATATTTTGCTGAGGATTTTCTGTAGGGCAGGCTTTCTATTTGTGAATTCTTTTAGCTTGTGCTTATCATGTTAGGTTTTTATTTCATCTTCAAATCTGAAGGTAAGTTTTTCTGGGTATAAGATTCTTGTTTGACCTTCATTTTCTTTCAATGCTTGGAATATGTTGTTCCAGGCCCTTCCTGCTTTTAGGGTCTGAGCTGAGAAGTCTGTTAATATTCTTATTGGTTTCCCCCTATATGTAATCTGATATTTTTCTCTTGCAGACTTTAAAATTCTATCTTTGTTTTGTATGTTATGTATTTTCATTATAATGTGCCTGGGTATGGATCTGTTGTGATTTTCTGTATTTGGTGTCCTATAAGCCTCTTGAATTTGATTTTCCATTTCATTAATCAGATTTAGGAAGTTTTCTGATATTATTTCATTGAACAGATTATTCATTCCTTTGGTTTGTATCTCTGTGCCTTTCTCAATCCCAAAAACTCTTAAATTTGGCCTTTTCATGATGTCCCATAATTCTTGGAGGTTCTGTTCATGATTCCTTGCCATCTTCTCTGTTTGGTTGAGTTTGTTTTCAAGATTAAATATTTTGTCTTCATTGTCTGTGGTTCTGTCTTCCAAGCAATCTAGCCTGTTGATTAAGCTTTGTGCTGAGTTTTTACTTTGGTTTATTGTGTCCTTCATTTAAAGGATTTTTTTTTCAGAATCTCTATCTCATTTTTGAAATGATCTTTTGCTTCCTGCAGTTGCTCTTTTAGCATTGCCTGCATTTGCCCTCTTGTCTCTCCATTTGCTTCTCAGATCATTTTAATTATGTACAACTCCCTTTCTGACAATGCTTCTGCCATTTTGTCATTGGGTTCTTTTGGTATAGTATGTGTATTTGTTTGGAACATATTCATCCCATATTTTCTCATGTTGCTAGTGTGTCTTCCCCTCTAGTAGTGCAAATACTAGGTATTGCAGTTTCCCCTTAAAGACTTATAGGGTTCCTGCCTATTTCCAATACCTCCCCTTGAAGTGAGAGATCAATATTAGCAGCACACCATATAAATAATATGTGTCCTCAACCTAAATAATTCCTATTAAGATACTATCAATGTTGTCTTAATAAGCAGAGATGAGTTTAAATTATTATCCACAGCATATCCAATAATTTTGCAATAAGGCCTGCAATATGTAATGGTGGACAGGGAGAATGAGGAAGGGTATAGGGGGGATAGTGGAAGTGGAATTAAAGGAAATAGATTTTTAGCATGAGAAAAAAGAGATTCTCCAAGGAAATGGATATATATGAGGAAAATAGAGTGATAAAAATATTAATAAAAGAAAAAGGTAGGAATATAGTGGTTATATTAGGAATAATCATAGTAATACAACTAATTTAAAAGCATTCTATGATAAAAATATACTGTACAGTTCAAACCTCTTATTTTTCAATGGCCTGATGTTTGAGAGGTGCTTGATCAAGTGGTGACCCACGAAATGTTCTGTCCCACTACCTCCAGTTTGGGAATGATCAATGTTTCTGGGCAGAGGCAACCTGGTGTTGATAGATGATCCGTCATAGCAGAGGTGCTAGACTCTGGGCCAAGGTGTGGGCCTGGGTACTAGACCAAGTTGAGGCAGGGGTGCAGACCTGTGCTCAGTTAGGGAGACACTGGGCTTGATGGCCCAGGCAGGTCCAAGGTCCACACTGGGGACTCAGGCAGGTGCAGGCCGCTGCTCTCTCCCGGAGATGCTGTAAAATGGTGCTGGAAGACCCAAGCTTCCTGCTCAGGACTTAGGCAGCTACTGCTCTCTCCTGGAGATGCTGTAATATGGCACTGAAAGGCCTGACCTCCATGCTGGGGACTCTGCATTCAGAATTGACATTGCATAATTAAAGATAATGTTAAAAGTCTTTCTAACTTTGAAAATCCTAATTTTTCTGTAATAAGAAGGACACTAAAGGACAAATAAACTGCACATGACATATGAATACACCACAGAGGAAATAGATTTCTGTTGCATGATTCTAATGGCACAGATTACCTGCTTTTTGATCAAGGACTCTAAATTTTCATTTTGCATTGGGTCTGTAAGTTACATAGCTAGACCCAATAACTACCATTAAAAAGGATTCTATTTCCATGGAGAAATGCCTGATTCTAGAATCTGGTCAGGTAATACAAAATGAGCCTGAACATAGAAGAATGAGGAGGCAGGAAGAGGGAGGAGGAGGTGGAAATTGTCCCAAGTGTGAATATCTGACACGTAAATTAAGAACTAAGATAAAAGATATTTTACAAGCAAACATTGAAGAATATGATTAGTAAAAGAAATAGCTTTAATACTGAAACAAAGCTGAAAGTAACAATCGAATATATGTTTACTGACATAAGCAAATGCTACATAGATAATAAGTGAAGGAACAGACGAATCTAATGGAAGAGTTGAAAATTATGCAGGTGGACAGAATCCCCTCCTTCTGTAAAGATTACTGTCTTCTTTTCAGGGTGGGCAGATTCAGTGACTCGATCACAAAGAATAGTATATAAAAAAGGGAAGAGAAGGAAGGTCTCAAATGATAAATCTGGCCCAAACTACTTTGACCACAGGTGGATGGTAGCATCTTAAGGATTTCAGTGAACATCAGGTAGCCATGTCATGCTGTGACAAAAAGGCACTTCATCTCTGTCCTATCCTTTCCAAAATTATTTAACCACCACAGACTTAACACACACACACACACACACACACACACCACCACCACCACCACCACCACCACCATCACCACCACCACCACCACCAAAAACCATGAGATAAAAATATGTTTTCAGTATTTGCTATTATTGTGAAGATACTGATAGATAAGAGTAAACTGAGATACAGTTCTCTTCACAGGTGACTGATAATGAACACTTTCACAAACAGGACTTAAAGCATGAGGATATAAATATCCTACCCTAGTGTTGAGGGCCTACCCCTCAATGATAGAAGAGATTCATTAGTTCCATGTCTTTTTAAATTATACATATTAATTGCTCATGTTAATGGGATCAAGTGTGATATTTCCAAATGCATGGCACACAGTAATTACATCTAATTACCATCTTCCACTCTCAACCCATACTCTCCTTCATAGTCTCCTCTTCTCCATTGCTAAATATAGGTGTGTCCCCACCTCAGACCATGGTTCCCTGTTCTTCTCTATCTTCACCCTCATCATAGGTCAGCCTCAGTCTCATGGCAATAAGTACTTTACACATTTCCCTGCCTCCCACGTGTATATCTTCCCAGCCCTCTCCACTCACCTTCAGACCTGTCCATGTGGGTATCTAGGAGGCATCAAAAACAACAGTGCAAAAGCCTTCCTCAAAACCAGCACTCTCTTTCCTGTTCATGTCATCTTTCAGACCCATCCTGTATTGGAAGTAAATAACCCCACAAAAGATAAAAATTCAGAAATTGTCATTGGTCTTTTGACCCTTACCTTCATTACCAATATAAACACATGTGTGTGTGTGTGTATACATAGAATTATAAATACATAAATTATGTAATTATATATATTTATCTGTACATAAAATATTTGTAATTATAAATAAATCAGGTTCAACCACTTTTATTTCTGCTACCAGTTATGCCATCATGCATCACGCTATATATTATATATTCTATCGATACACATGCCCATGGTGGTAAGTTCTACTAAATGGTTACAAATCCTTCTTATATCAGAGGGAGTTAAATGTTGCTTTTGCCAAAAAACACTGATTCTTCACTGGAGTCTACAGATGCCCAATGGATAAATACAAGCAAAATAATTCTTGGCATCTCTAATATATATTTACACTCATATATATATATTTATACACATACTAAGTATTGGCTTATAAAATGCATCCAACATTAGCCAAGATTCCTGCTGCACTCCAGGAACAGCAGTTGTGGAAGAGGCCATGACTGAATTGAGACCCTGACCTCATTGCTCAACAAAATTTTGAGAAACACATGAAAATTTATCTATCTATCTATCTATCTATCTATCTATCTATATCTATATCTATCTATCTATCTATCTATCTATCTATCTATCTATCTATCATCTATCTATCTATCATCTGTCTGCATTGTCTTCTCCATGACGACAATGAACACTGGGTACTGAGTGTAATAATACTCCCTTTCATAGCTGGACAATTAATTTCATACATAAAACTCATTAAGAGGGGTACAAAAATTTTAAAATAGGCTGTTTGTAAAACAGAAGCTTTGAAGGGCTTTCTAAAACTTCCAGTAAACAAGACATAAACAGGCAGGCAGACACTCTGGTGGAATCTAGGAAAAGTCTTATGTGAAGTTCTTGTGCCCTCTAGCATCCAATTAGGTGTTAACTTTTCTAACAAGGGAAAAACCCACATCGACCAGAGATGTATGTCTGGTAGTGGTGAGACAGGTGGTCTTGAAACCTCAGGAAGGGAAGGGTAGCAAGGAAGGGACAGCTCCTTAAAGAGGCATTTATCTTACAGGTAGAAAAGCATTGGGGGGAGAGCTAAGTGACACAAGGGACGTGTTTTAGAATAAAGGTGAAACATTGCTGTGGATGATAACATTAGATCAGACACCTAAAGGAGTCAGTGTTGCCTGTTATTTTAGCACCTGAATTCTTGGACCAGACAAGTGGAAGAGCAGCCCACACCAGAATGGGAGCAGGAATTCCTGACTATTGTGTTCATTTCTAGGTCCTCTCACCTAGAGCACAGCCTCATAAAAAATAGTTTTGTTTTTTTTTTTTTAATACAAGGGGCTATGTTTCCATTTACAAAATGAAATGTTAGCACTATCAAAACCCAGATCCCCAAACCCATCCATGCCAAACTGCCTTTATAGAGTCACTAAGCTGGGGCTTGGCTTCACACCAGCCTGAGAGGCAAGTGTCCTCTTGGCTCTACTTTACAGATGCAGTGAGTTCATCAAGGTCACCATTGGCAAGGTTCAAGGCCACCTTCCCCAACAATCCTTCTCTCACTGCCCAGGTTCCAGGAAGCCCCTGCCTGTGGGTGAGTGAGGTGAACTGTGGGATCCAGACCAGGCTGATTTGAGTGACAGTCAATCCATAAGCTTAACTTATGGACTTCCAGTCCTGGAACTGGACTTCCAGTTCTCACTGTCTGAACAGCGGTACCAGGAGAAGTTTCTCTGAACATGCTGGGACAATGGTGACTCCCAAGACAAGTCTCTAAGATGACATCCCCAGGACTACTCCAAGGAACCCCACAGATCCCAACACACCTGAATTCATGGAAAGTCCACAGCATCCCATGAGAGGTAGGGACTAAGGAAGACTGTGACCCAGGATCTTCAGTCTCCCTCCATTGCCTAACTGTATTAGTGGGGAAACTGAAGTCCCAACGGAACAGAGTGAGGTAACATTTCTGGCCCAAGAGCCCAAGAGCCTTGCTTCCCCACTGGATCCACAGTGCCAACTGACAGAATTTCCAGACATATGCACCTTTCCTGGCTCCCTTCACCTCCTGTGGATGCACCCAAAATGCCCTCCACTCACCTGGGGGGCTGCTGGTTCTGGTGCCAAGCTCTCCTGAGAAACTCTGGGTGGGACACCACTCCCATTTGCTTCCCCTATTCCTGTCCCACCCACTGCTTCTAAGGCTGCCTTTGCTCAACTTGCCTCTGCCCTGCCAGCTCCATCCACCACTTTGACTACACTGGGCCCTCTCTCCTTCCTCTCATAGGCTCTGCCCTGCATCTGGGCTCCTCTCAGCACTGTTCTGCAGCACACGCCCACTGCGTCCACTTGCTCCCCTGCATTCTGCCCACATGGCACCTTCGCTTCTGGCCTATTTAACACAGTGGGATTGCAAGATTTCCTCTCTAGTCCTGGAAGCTTTTGCCAACTGGCTGGGAAAATTCCACCAATATTCAGCAATATCCCAAATGGCTCTGCTCTTCTTGATCAGCCATGGTTTTTAATCAAGCTCACTCCTACATCCATCACCGCTCCTGGCCTGGTGGCTCTGCCACTCCACCAATCCTTGAGAACTCCCTCTGAAATAAATGAAAGTTGTTTAACAGAGATTCCCAGGGTTGCAGATACCTCTCAGACTGAGGGACAACTGGATTTGGGGTCTGGTCACGTTGGGACCAGACAGCCCAAGAGGGATTACCTTGGACAACTCTCTTCACCTGAGTCAAGATCTTTCCATTTACACAATGCAACTGGTTATAATACTTGATTAGCATGAGAGCAAGCATTTTGAGCACCATCTGAGAATCAAGCAGATAATGGAAGAAAAGAAGATTTGTGAGCAAGACAGCAAGGTCCCTGCCCTGCATACGGAGAAGTCCAGCAGGATTAGATGAGCTTGTTTACACAGGACCTGATCTTCTGCTTTTCTCTAGCTATCATCACTTTCTTTAGCCTTTGAACACAAAATGGGCAGAGCTCCTTGGCAAACAAGAGCCATCTGGGCTCTTCTGGCCAGCCAGCCCCAGGTATCTCAGAATGCAGTATAGGTGTCTGATCATGGCCAGCTTTCTCAAAGTTGGGTCTTAGAAGGAGAGTTTCTTTATAACTCTGTGTAGATATCTTTCATTCTGACTCTGTGGCTCAATGTTGGAGAGACAAGTTGGGAACTTGGGCTATAAGCTATGGAAAATAAACAGGGTTCTTTAAATGAAAACAGTGAGTTAGAGGACACTGGAGAAGTCAACAGAACTTGATAGCAAAGATCAATAAGGAGGAGGTGGGCTGTGCCAGGTGGTTGCAGTTCCCCAAACCCCTGCACAGTTCTCCCTGGATGCTGCTGCTGTGTGAGCACACTGTAAGCCTTTCTGTTCTCCTTAACACTGCTCAGATTTGAAGTCTACAGACAAAGGGGCCTGATTGGCTGGGTGTAGGTATCTGAAATTCTTCCCATTAAACTTGGTATTGAAGTATGAGCAGAAATTTGCTAAAAGGCCAAAGGAAGGATATTCCAGAAAGGAACAGCATGTATGTCCTCACAAAAGTATTGGGGGTACCTCTCAGGATCATGCAGCAACACAGTCAGGTGCATTCCTTATCATGTCCTTCAGTGCCCCAAAGGCTTCAAAAATACTGTTTTTTTTTCTAAAATAACTGCATTTTTCATAAAAATTATAAAGATTCTTATAAAAAAAATTCAAATTATACAGCAGAATACTGCCAAACTGGACAGGGAACAGGGAGAAAAAAAAATTTAGTGTCCCAGACACCAGAATTAGCATTAGGCCACATTATCCCAGATGACCTTCTAGCCACATAGATGGGAGTGAGGTGTTGGGAGAGTGACAAGGGGTAGAAAGAAGGAATAGAATTTGATTAAAATGAGATCAAATGTGTATGGTAATTTTGTAAATAAAGCATTATCACCTGACTTTAAGAAAAGAAAAACAAATTCAGATGAAAAAGACACATTTGCTTACTTTTCACATTTCCAAAACACCTATTTGACATAAATCACCTCAATGTTGTGATTAATATTTTTTGTCTCAAAATACATTAAAAATTTTTCAAATGTCCAGATGTGGTTTAGTGGTTAAACACCCTGGATTCAATCCCTGGTACAAAAAATAAAACAATAATAACAACAAAAACAAAACAAAAGAAAAAATCTTGTGGGTCTTTTGTCTTCAATTACATATTTCAATTTTAGCATTTGTTTTTCTCTGTTGTTGTGGAGGATGCTAAAAGTAACTCCCTCACACATTTGTCCATACCCACACCCACCATTTAGTGTTTGGGCTATTGTTTTTGGTCCAAGATCTGTGATTTACCTGCCATGTCCCTTCCCTTGGATATTTTTTTATATCCTAGGCTTATGAGGAGGCATCACTCACCACTAGTCCTGGGACCCCAAATTCTTCCTGTCTGCATTTATTTAGGTTCAAGTCTTTAGTTGGCATAGCCCCACTGTACAAATGGGAACAAAAAGGCTTGCTCAAAGTTACTCTCCCTATGGTCCATCAGTACAGGAATTGGGATTTGGACCAGTGTTTGCCTGTTACAGAGATAGGGTTCAGGAGAGTAACAGGGGCCCAGAGATTTTCAACTTGGGTGTGGCATCAAGAATAAGAGACTTGTTCTCTGTGAAACTTCTAGCAAATGTGAGGGATTCTGAAAGGACTCAGGGCTAACTTGGCCCCAAGGGCTCAGATTAGGGACTGGACTGGTTTCCTGAAAGGCCTCCATTCCATCCCCAGAGACCTGAGAAAGGCATTACTGACAAAGGTTGCTGGTCCTCTTGGCCTAGATTTTTCCAAACCTGAAGACTATGAACAGAAAATTGAAAAAGGAAGATATCCAATATATCTGCTTTTCCTCTAAAATAAAAATGTACCCACCAAATACTGAAAAATTTTCCTTTTGCTTGAAAAGTAATAAGCCCAGATCTGGGTAGTCTGGGTTGCTATGACTATCCAACCATGCCATCATACCCATGACCCTTCCTATTTTCCATTCTGCCATTCTTTTCAAGACAACTATCAGGGGAAGGGGAAAAAGGAAAAAAACAAAGAGTGGGAAGCCCAGGGGCTTTCAGAAGCATCTCATTGGCCAGTATATAATCATAGCCACTCCTATCTGCAAAGAATATTGAGGGATATAGTTTGCTTTTGCTTATTGTTTATTGTTTTGGTTTTTTTTTTTTATTTTGGGACTGTGGACTGATTCCAGGGGTATTTAAGCAATGAGCCACAATACCCTACTATTTTTATTTTGTAAAGACAGGGTCTCACTCTGCTGCTTAGGGCCTTGATACACAGCTGAATCTGGTCTTAGTCTTGTAAACATCCTGCATCAGACCCCAAGCCACTGGGATTATAGTACCTCCATGCCAAGGTCCAGCCTTAGCAGGGGACCTGGCACAGCTTGGTGGGGGGAAGGCATCAGTGACAAGAATAAAGTGACACAAACTCAAAGATCTGAGGCTTAGTTGTAACTTTACTGTTTCATGGCTAAGTTCTAAGTTCACTCTAGCTGCTGCTGTTTTATACACAATCTATCTATATCTATATATTTAGCTTGACTACATTCTTTTGAGGTTAAATGGGGAGGTGGTACAAGCTCTAAGGGAATGTGATGGACATAAGTATAATCAAAACAAATCAAGTTCTATTTTTCTAAACAAAACTAAACCACTAACTGGTTCTGGTTTTCACCTTACTAGGAATGATAAGAGCTGAGGCTATCCTTATGAATTATATGTAGGTTTAACACATCATGATTTGAAGTTGTGTCAAGGATAACAGAGAGTCATAAACAATTAAGCACACTTGGCATCTCTCTCAAAGACAGCACAACACCCTTTGATCCATCTGTTGCATATAAAGTGGAACTACTTTTTGTTAATTAGTTAAATGACCTCTAAGAAAAGCACTTCTTATTTCCTATTATAACTTCTATCTAAAGGAAAGGGAGACCTATATCTGGGGGCTTTAAAGATTATTCTCTAGGGGAAAGTTAAAGCTTCTCATGCAAGCCAGGTGTGGTTCTTGAATTGTGAAAACAGTTTCACTAGGAGGGGGGCACATGCTGGTTTGGGCTAAATCAGCCAGGCAGTCTGGCTGCATTAAGCTGAGAGCAGTGGACAATAACTCTTGTTGATCTGATCCAGAACATTTTTTCCGTTTGCTTAAGGTAATATTAATATGAAATCAATTAGGACTTGAACAGTGTTATTTTTATGTTCCAAATAAATTAATGTCTGATTTTTTACTGGAATCTTTAAATGGAAACATCCAATAACAATAAGAAATAACAAAAACAAGAAAGAGCATGCCATGTCCACATTTCCCAGAAGTTTAGACCATGCAAGAATCTTCATTATTCCCAGTGGAACCATGTCAAACACTGAGGGGAGTAGTGGTTGGTATGGCACCTCCACACCTATTTTTTTAATTAGGTACTGGTTATGGAACTCAGACAGGAACATGCTAAGCACTTGTTATACCACAGAGCTGCATATCCAGCCCTAAAAAAAAAAAGAAAGAAAGAAAGAAAAAAGTGTCATTTTGAAATTTAGCAACACATTTTTAAAAAGTATGGTCTGATTGGAACAAATGAGAGTTGTCTGGCACTAGAACAGAACAACAAGCTGTACTGGGGTGTGTGTAGCAGTCAGTGCAGGATCACAAGGGGACACAGCAGGGTGGGCAATAAGTGATTGTATATCCAGGATGTTGATCTGAAAGAGTGCTGATTGTCTGTTAATGGAGGCCAGGTGAGAGTGGACAGGTTGAGACATTATTCAGAAGAGGCATCCCAGGTGGAGGAGGGGCAGAGAGTGAGTGCATTGGATGCTTAACACCTGAGCAACATCCCCAGCACTTTTCATTTTTTTGTTTTGGGAAAGGATTAAGCAAAGTTGCTTAGAACCTTGCTAAGTTACTAAGGCTGGCTTTGAACTCCCAATTCTCCTGCCTCAGCCTCCCTAACTGTTGAAATTAGAGGTATGTGCCAGTACACTCATCCTAAATTTTCAAAGTTAATTATCCCATGCTAATATGGATGTGTATAAACTTATACTATAAAATTACACACATAATATTTTCACTTATTTGATATAAATTTATAGACATGGGCATATGCCATTTATATGTATGCAGATGTCACAAAATTAGAGAACTAGCTCCTAGTCATCAAATAGGACCCATAAAAGCTTGGACACATATGGACACTTGATGCACAACTTTCTATTCTTTTTTTCTGGATTTATCATTGAACACAACACCATAAACTGAATAAATGCAAAAAAGTTTGCCAATTTGGCCAATTTTTAAAAGAGGATAATTTTTTTATTTTTTTTAGTGGTGGTGGAGAGTTTTAATTTTCCACAAATACTGCATGTTGGCACTCAAGCATTGAAGCAGAAAAACTTGATCACACAGAAGCCAAAAACAGAAAAACTTCCTAGGTTTTTAAGAAAGAAAATGATATCGAGGTAGGTAAGGAGTGCCAAAAGAGCAGAGAGTAGCTCTTAGGTTTTATAGCACAATGGGCTGTATACAGTTTATAACAACTACTTATAAAAGTCAAAATGCCAGAGAAGTATTTTCAGGTTTCAAACATAAAAATGCTAATATTGAGAAAATGGAAATTACCCTGATTTGATCACACTGTATGGACATACTGAATTATAAAGCTATCTCATATCCAAGTAGAAATAGAATACAATTAAAAATCAAATGAATTAAAATCATCAGCTCAATATTTTAACCAAGCATCTACATCACCTTGGATTTCTAATGGTCTTGCACATTCATGAATATTTAACTTTTATGGTTTTGCTTAGTGCCTTGCCTTATAGATCAACATGTTATAAAGAGTCATGAAATAATTGTTTCACACACATGATTTTCTGATGACTGGTATTTTTCAGCATGTGGCTGGAAACCATTTAAAATGCATACCATTTCAGACACTTTACTTAAATAACAAACATGTCTTGTATATGAAATATTCCATAAAATCAACATCATATTTTCTATATCAAGTTTAGGCTTGGGTCTCCATACTGGAGAAAATCATTGCTTAGTTCATGCTGATAAAAACTGGGACACTTCTAGAGGTCTTTTAGGCTTGGGTAAAATTCTTGTTCTTTAATTAGAACTTTTTAAAGGGATGACTTGGAATCTATCTCAACTGTGACTTCTATTACCACCCTTATACCAGATATCTGAAGCAAAAACAATTAGAATATTTCCTATGAATATGATAGCTGGACTTCACTCACTTAGGATAGTTTTTCTGGTCATAATAACATGCATGTAAGAAGGATAGCTACACTGGGGATGCAAGACAGTCCCAAAATGCAACCAAGGAGCTTTCTACACACACTGCTAAAATGTTCTAATATTATGGATACTTTTTGAGGCAGCAACATAGTAATTATTAATAAAGCTGAATTAAATCTTTCAAATCACATGAATGTGGAACTGCATAATTAAAACATAATGACCAACATTATAAGTCAGAAACACTTCCATATTTGATATTTGATCTTCTTTCACAAGCAATAGCTCTAAAACATAGGTATATGACTGCCCAGATTTCATATGTGAAGATTTTATTTAGAATCAAGGTTGCACTTGAACTCAATGGAAGATCACAAATGCAAAATCAAATCATATATCTTACAGGGCATGCTTCTCAGTGTTGGCTCAGATGTATTAAAGATATTGTCTGGTAATAAACCAGAACAAATGCATCACTGAAACAATGTACCTATATGTACCCCTACTCTGTTGGGTTCCATCTCTTGAGAGGGTTGGGATTCTATACCATTATGCAAAACTCCCAATTGAATTCACCAAAAATTGTGCAGCTTTCAATATGTTCCTGGTGCTTAATGAAGAAGAGAAAGATGAAAACCAAGTAAGACACTACCCCCAAAAAACCTCAAGATAAAATTATATTTGAGAACATTTTCAATACCATATGGTAATTCTAAGTGTATAGGAAAGTGATGAACAGTGGGAGTCCAACAATCATTACATAATCCAGATATTATTTGGTTAAAAATAGGAAAATAGCACCTGAAATGTGTCAGAGAGCTTTGAGAATTGAAGTGGAAAAATGGTGTGTCAGGGTGAATCCAGATATTTCCTGATGGTAATAGTATAGACTGAGATTAATAAAGGTGATACTATTTGAAATACTCTCTTCATTTTCTCCTAAGATATGTACTATGTGATTCCAAGCACAAAAGATGAAGAACACCAACCAATTGTATGATTTTACTGGCATAAGAATGCACTTTTCTCTGAAGTTGGCCTTGGGATCTCAGTCAACACCATCCTTCTTCTCTTCCACATCTTCACATTCCTTCTCCAGCAGTCTCAACCCCACCATCCTGGCCATTGGTCAGTTGTCCCTAATACAGGGATGCTGATAATTATAGGCTTCATAGATACAGATGTTTTTGTGTCTCAGGATTTGAGGGATGACATCAAATATAAATAAAAAATTTCCTTACACAGGTGTTTTGCAGGGGCTTCTCCATTTGTACCACTTGACTGCTGAGTGTCTTCCATGCCATGACCCTCAGTTTCAGAAGGTCCTGCTTGGCAGTATTCAAACATAAATTCCCACATGAGAGCCTGTGTTCACCTGTTTTCCTCTGGGTCTTTTACTTATCCTTGATTGCTCTCTTCTCATTCTGTTCTGCTTTCCCCAATGTGATCTCACATGATCATATTTATTAGTGTATCCTGCATGATTTTACCAATGTGTTACTTGTTAATGCATGTATTTCCCCTGTTGGGTGTATTCCAGGATGTCTTTCTTCTATGGCTCATGGCCTCTGGTTGTTTCTAAAGGTCAATAAATTGATAAACCTCTAACCATAAAATGGGAGATGTTATCACTAATAATACCTGAACAGTAAAATAATAATAAACATTGTGTACAACTCTCAGCTCATGGATTTGAGAACTTAGATTAGATCAAGTAATTCACTGAAAGACACAAATTATAAAAATTTACTTGGTGATCATCATATTGGGAAGAAATGATTTGCTTCAGCATCTGTCTCTCACCAGGGCATGGGTTTTTTTAAGGATAGGACACTGCTGTTTTCTTCTGTAACCATGACATGGTATTAGCCATATGCAAAAGGAAAAATACAGAAATAGCAAAATGATTCTCTCAGAAAAGGACAGAAGAAATTACAAGCACACTGTGATAGTACACAGAAACTCAAAAATGTGGCCACTGCCTATTGGGGAGTCTACAGGAAACAGGAGTTTTTATACATGCTGAATGCAGAAAAGTGTTGTAATTCCCCCATCCAACAGGGCTTTATTATTTGGAATCAAAGACATATTTAACCATTAATCAAGCAATATTCCATGCAGGATTGGACCTTGAAGATGCATTTGCAAGACTAAAAAATAGATACCCAGAGGTATTCACTACAGCAACTTTGTTAAGATATAAATTTCAAAAACAGCCCTGATGTCTATCATGCAAATTAGTTCCCACTGTGGTCTATCTACAACATGGAAAGTTAAGATCTTTGAATATGTGGAGTATTTTCCAAGTTGTTTTATTGACTAAAAAGAAAGGGGATGATGGGATATACAACAGCACTTCATGTGGGGTACAAAATGAAGGGACATAATAATATATCATCACTCTGCCACCTACCAGAAGATGAAACTGTAAGAATGTATGCCAGAAAAAAAATTAAAACAGATACTTACAAGGCATAGTGGGAGTGAACTAGATGGGACAGAGGTGGAGGTGAGACTTCAGTGTATTTCAACATTGGTTCATATTTAAGTGACATAAGCAACTCATATGTTCAAAACTTAGAATTAAAACAAAGACACAAAAATCAAGCCAGACAGACAGGTGGCAGACTGACCACTCCAGAATAAATGATCCTATGCTGGCACTAAATGATTCCATACTTTGCATGGTTTCCAGGATCTTGTAGTCCAATATGCACACAATTTTTACCTAAAGTGACAATTGTGGTTGTGGAATAGCAGTTGCTGGTCAGCAGTGGACAATAAAGGATGCCAGGATCCATTAGCAATGTGTACTGTCAGCACAGCATAGACCACAAGGGTTCCATGCTTCCTCCATTAGACTGAAGGACACAAGGGCAGGGGCCACTTATGATCCAGAGTGTCCAGTCTGCTGAGTGCACAGATTCTACTATTAACATACACTCAAGGATTCCTTGACTGTTTAATGCTAAAAACACAAAGAGGAGTTGACATTTTCTTCCAGGTCCTGCTTCCAGGAACCTGGCTCTACACACTTGAGGAAAAATGACCAGTACTGGACCCTGTGTGAAGAGAGATTTACATGTCTTGGTAGCTTATTGTGAGCCTGGGCAGAACAAAAACATCTCATGTCCATCCAGGGCCAACCTCCTTTTCCATTTCCCATGTGGACCCAAGATGAGGTTCCATGTCCGTGTGACAGCTTTTCACTGTAGGTATCCTGAGAATAGGGGCAAGGCTGATCCATTCACCCCTTTTGGTGACCCTTTCCTCACTAAATTGGGGGCTGGGTCTCAATGACCCAGCTATCAAAATCCTAAAGTCTTTGCAGGTTTGGGTTGATAACCAGTCAGCTGTCACACTCAGTCCTCAACCCTTGGGAAGGTGCCCACCAGCTGTCCCATCAGATATGAAGACATTGTCTCTACTGAGGACCACCTTATGGCACACATATACTCCAGAATTCACAAAATAAAGGGGAAAATGCACTGACACCTATGCATCAGGCACTTACATGATATCCTTAACCAAGGAAGGACATTACTTTTTAATATGCTCTGAATGTTTATGTCCTCCCAAAATTTGTACTTTGAAAAAAAATTTGTCCCTTGAAATCCTATTTCCCCAAGGTGATGTTAGGAGGTGGAGCCTTGGAGGTCATTAGGCCATGGGGGTGGAGCCACAGGAATGGGATTATTGTCCTTTATGAAAAAAGTAGCCACAAAGGAACCTCTCAATTATCCTGGGAGACATAGGCAGACAGTGCACTGCCTTACTCTGATCAAGCTGGTGCAATAAATTACAGTAGACTGGGTGGTTTATAAGCCACAGACACTCATTTTTCACAAGATGGAAGATCAAGGCACCAGGAGATTCAACGTCTGGTGAGGACACTCCTAATGGATGAGAGCTTCTGGTTGTGTCCTCAAGTGGTGGAAGGAGTCAGCTAGCCTGTGGCATCTGTTCATAAGGGCACAAATTCCACGGATGATGACTCCAGCCTCATGACTTCATAAACTCCCCAAGATCCCACTTCCTCACACCATCACCTTAGTGGGGAAGGGTGACACCTAGTTAGTTCAGGGAACACAAACCTTCACATTAGAGCTGCCTATGAGGGAGAAGGTCCTCACCAGTCATTAAATACGCTGGAGACTTTATCTTGGATATCCTAGCTTCAAGAATAGCACAATTGAAATTCTGCTGTTTATAAGGTACATAGTTTCTGGTATTTTATTAGAGCAGCCCAAACAGACTAACATACATTTCAAATGAGAATCTGCCTCCTCTCAACTTTTCCACCCATATGAACACTTCTCTTAGTTTTGAACAGATTATGGACATTCTAGACATCCCTCCCTGTGTGCACCTATGTACATGCACAACCAACAGCAAGGAGCTCAGGGGACCCCACTAAGGCCCATTCCCACATTATTCCTTTCTGCACATCAAATTTTGAAACAATCCACAGGGACCTATCCCTGAAAGCAGATGGTCAGTTTCCTGAGATGGTCTTCTCTGAGCCACCGCTTTAAGACAGGAGTGAATCCTGCTTCTGCCCTGCAGTCTGGTTTCAGTTCTCACCTCATCAGGGGCCCCACCCAGACACTGGTCATAGCTGAGTCTCCCATCCCCTGTACTTCCTTTTCCTGCTGTAAGACCTGATCATGACCTGCCATCCCTTTACCATGTTCATTGTTACATTTGCTTCTCTGTCTGCACATGAAGCTGCCATTTGCTAGCTGTATGACCTTGAGCAAGTTAACCTCTACATGGCTCAACATCCCTGTCCTGCCTGATGAGTGTGAACATGACTCCTGCTCACAGGGATTCTGCTACCAGTGAAGGGAACAGGGATAAAAGTTCCAAACACATTACTCCAGTACATGCTCATCAATGGCTTCTGCTGTCATTAAGTGTCACCATTATTAGCTGTCAGCCCCACTTTGCAACATGGGAAAACTAAATCTCAGAAAAGTAAAGCCATTTAATCAAGTTAACCAGGCTAGTGGGCCCAAGACTTCTCTGACTCCAGATTCCCTCCCACCAACTAGAGCTCAGGGCTAGAACAGCAGAAGTGGTATGCAAAGAGCTAGCCACTATAAAGCTGCTAAATACAGTTTCACGGATAGACACAAGGGAAAGAATTGTGGGAAGGAGCTGAGTCCTACAGCTAACACCTGGAGGATGCTGAGATTCCACCTTCATTCTGACTCCCTTTACTCAGGCATAAAACTAAAAAACACTCAGCCACAGAGACAAGTTAGTAGTCAACACAGACAATGAAGGACACTTAATGTAGCCAGCCTGCTTAGTGGATGTACAAGCAGTCAAAGTCACATGCTTCACATCAGACCTTTCCCTTTCTGGGTCTCAATTCCTTGGTTCCCACAACAGCAGGCTGGGCTGAATGTGGGAACTCCTGGTGATATTCCTAGGAGATAGCATCTACATATCTCTTCACAATGTACTCATTCTACTCACCAATACAGAATAGATTTATGTTGCTTGTGAGAAATGAATGAACCTGGAGAACATCATGCTAATTATAATAAGCCAGACTCAGAAAGTCAAGTGTTAAGTGTTTTCTCTCTTAGATAAGTGAAGGACAAATACTGTATGATGCTGTTGACATAAAGGTTTACAATAGACAAATTCATGGAAAAATCCCAGAAGCTCAGGAGGCTGAGGCAGAAATATCATAAATTGGAGGCCAGCCTCAGCTACTTAGTGAGGCCCTAAGGAACACAATGAGATCCTGTCTCTAAATAAAAAACTAAAAAGTGCTGGGGATGTGGCTCAGTGGTTAAGTGCCCTGAGTTCAATCACTAGTTTCCCAAAACAAAAAATCATGGAAAGTGATGTTGGTTGCCAAGCAATGTGACTAGGGTGAAGTGGGGCGCTGCTCTTTGATGGATACGAAATTTCACTTATATAAGAGAGATAGGTTTAGATATGTGCCATACAATTCTGTGCTTAGTTTACAATACTGTACACTTAGTTAGACAATAGTTAAGAGTATAGCCTACTGAGTGTTCTTACTACGATGGAAGGAAAGGAGAGAAGGAGGGATGGAGAAAGAGGAGAAGGAGGTAGAAGGCAGGCAAAGGAGGACAAGCCTCATGGTGTTCCTCCTACATGGTCAGGATCCTCCAAATAGTCCTGTTTTTGCTAGAATACTCTGCTGCTGCTGTCATAAATTTTTATTGATTGTATCTTAGTACTTATGCTTTCTAAGTGAATTCCAAGAAGAGATGGATACAGGTATGAACACAGCTCATACACATAACTTGCATGTATACTGCATCTGCCTACCTCATGCACATTGAGGAGCTTTGACATCTTTACAGAAGTCCACTGGGCCAGGAAATATGGAAGCTGAGAGGAAGTTGGTTACAAGGTAACTGTTCAGTCTAAAATAAGTACACAGAGGGAGGGGGCTGAAGCCCAGGGAGGCCATGCTTTGAATACAAGCCAGACTTAGACTCAAATGCAGAACAAAGGCAGTGTATTCTTCTCCAAGACTAAGGACATCTGTCTTAACCTTTGTCACTGTGTTATCCCACCTCTCCTGCTGAGGATGTGAAGGGAAAGGAACACCAGGGCAATCTACAGTCACTTTCCTTTCAGTTCTAAGTCATTAACAAACCAATTGGAGAAAATGTAAGTTGTTATCTATATATTGAAAAAAACTGTGTTGGTTTTGTGTAACATTTTCACTGCTCTGGTATGAATGAACTCAACGTGGGTGTGCAGGGCATAGAATATGACTTGCTTGTAAGTTTGCATTTAGAACTAACATTGCATAATTAAAGATGAATGTTAAAAGTCTGCTAAAAATCTAAAAGTCCAGTTTTTTCTGCAAAGATAAGGACATTAATGGACAAATAAAATGCACGTGACATGTGAAGTGATCACAGAAGAAAGAAATAGATTCCTGTGGTACAAGGTTAATGTCACAGGTTATGTGGCTTTTGAACAAATACCTGAAGGTTTTTTTTTCCCCCACTGGGCCTGAGTATTATACACCTGGCCCTAATAAATACAAGTAAATAGGAATCTTTTTTTTTTTTTCCTGGAGAAATAGCAGAATCTAGGATCTTGGAAAATACATACAAAATAGCCTGAAAATAGATGGAAGAGGAGATAAAGGAGGACAAGGAAAAGGAGGAGGACCAAAGTGTCCTAATATGTCCCAAATGTGGAAGTCCAACAAATGACCTAGGAACTAAGGTAAAAGTTCTTCAAAGAGTCAAGGCTGGAAGAATACAAGCAGTAAAACCTTAATAGTGAAATATAACTGAAAGAAACAAATGAATGTATATTTACTGACATAAATAAATGACTACATAGATAATACATGAAGGGAATAGACAAAACTTTATAACAGAAGAGTTGAAAACAGTGCAGGTGGACAGCATCCACTCCATTAGGTGGAGCTTACTACCCTTCTCATTTTCAGAGTGGGAGGATTCAGTGACTTCATCACAAGGATAGTCCTGGAAATGAGATAAGGAGGAACTTTCCAAAATTTGAACTTGGTAAAAAGTACCTTGACTATGGATGGATGGTATCATGTCAAGGTTTTCAAACACCATCAGGTCACCCCATTATGCTGTGACAATAAGGCACTTCACCTCTGTCCTATTCCTTTCAAAATTATACAACCACCAGTCTCAACACACACATGACACAAAACACCATGTTAGGTACATTCTACAAAATGTTTGGCCAGAATTTGCCATTATTGTGAAGATCTGATAAATAAGAAAAGACTGAGACACAGTTCTTTTCACAGGTGACTGACAATGACCATTTTCACAAGCAAGAAATAAAGTATAAGGATAAAAACTTCCTTCCCAAGTGTTGAGGGCCTACCCCTCAGTGATCAAAGAGAATGGTTAGTTCTATGTATTTTTAAAGTAGCACATATTAATTGGCTATGTTAATGGGATCAAGTGTCATATTTCCAAATCCAGAGACCATATGTAAATACCCATCTTCCACTGACCCCACACACTTCACCAGAACCATTCCCAGTCCCCAGGAATCACTATTGTGCATCCAGATTTTTAAAAAAATAAACTCTAGTGTATAGCTGAAAATATAGTAATAGAAGAGAGTTTTCTGCAGCCACAAACAAGAGGAAAATGCATTTTCTGGAATGACCTCCCCACATCTCAGAGAGCACCAATGTTAACGGCTGGCTGGGTCTCCCTTCACCTCATTGTCTGGAATTAGAAAAATGTTCTCCAGCTGTTGCCGTCACACTGCCAACTTCTATTCTTCCATAAATGATCCGATTGGCCTCAGTTCTCAACACCTGTGAACACTGGGGTCACAGGGAGCATCAGTAATCTCTGTGGCACCGAATCTAATGGTCCCTCCTTGAGCACCCCCTAGGCCACTTCTGAGTGGTCTTCAGGACAACAGGCCCTGCCTTTGTTTTGAAAATTATCTCATCCCTGAAATCCATGTCATTCCATTTCCCTGGTTTTTCTTTTCCCTAATTGCATGCCCTGCTCTGTCTCCTTCATAGAATTCTGTTTCCTCCATCACTAAATGAAGGCAGGTCCCCAAATTGGAGCCAGGCTCCCTGTACTTCTCTAATGTCACCCTCACCCTAGTTTACCCACAGTCTCATGGCAGTAAATATTTTCCACATTCCTCTGCCTCCCAAATATCCATCCTGTTTCCTGGCCTCTCCTCTCACCTTCAGACCTGTCCAGATAGATATCTAATAGACATCACATACACCTACATAAAGACCTTCCTCAAAAACAATGCTCTTTTTCCTTCCTCATGTGGCTTTTCTGCCACATCCAGGATTGGATGTGTCAGTAACCCCCTAGGATGCTCAAGCCAAAAATTCAGGAATTGCCATTGGTCTTTTGGCCCTCACCCCAATACCAATCCATCACCAGTCCCTGCTTATTCTATAGACAAAATTATAAATATATATGTGTGTGTCCATGTATGAACAACATTTTAAATATATGATATGTTTAAAACATATAATTATAAATCAGAATCCACCACTTTCATTCTCTTGTTACCTAGTCATGACATCATGTTTTATAATATGTATTCTATTGATATATATGCCCATGGTGGCAAGTTCTGCTAAATAACAGTAAATCCTCCTTATATCACAGGGACTTACAGTTGCTCTTGCTAAAAAGCACTGATGCTTCAATAACACCTTCAGATGCCCAATGGGGTATGTGATGTATATATCAGCTCTATGGCATATAATACTCACAGCCTAGCAAAGAACACAAAATACCTCCAACATTAGCAAAGATTCCTGAAGTCCTCCAGGAACAACAGCTGAAGGAGGAGGCCATTACTGAATTCACTTCTGAATAATGTTGTGCAAGAAAATATTCCTATATCTGTATCTATATATATCAATATATAATATAATGTTACTTATACAAACATATTTATATAAACATATCTATCTATATCTATCTAATATCTATATCTATATATCTATATCTATATATCTATATATATTCAACTTCTCCTTCACTAGGACAAAGAACACTTTGAATAGTGAGTATAATAACACTCCCTTTCATAGCTGGATAATTTCTTGTTTTTTTTTTTTTTTTTTTTTTTGGTATCCTGAGGATACCAGGGATCGAACCCAGGGGCACTCCACCACTGAGTCACATCCCCAGCCCTATTTTGTATTTTATTTGGAGACAGGGACTCACTGAGTTGCTTAGGGCCTTGCTAAGTTGCTGAGGCTGGCTTTGAACTTGAAGTTCTCCTGCCTCAGCCTCCCAAGTGCTGGGATTACAGGCGTGTGCCACCACACTGGGCAATAGCTGGATAATATCCATACATAAAAATATTCATTAAGAGTTTCAAAGAGCTGGGTACAATGGAGCATTCCTCTTATCCCAGCAGCTCAGGAGGCTGAGGCAGGAGGATGACAAATTCACAGCCAGTCTCAGCAATGGTAAGGTGCTAAGCAATGCAGTGAGACTCTGCTTTTAATAAAATAGGCTAGGGATGTGGTTCAGTGGTTAAGTCCCCCTGAGTTCAATCCCCAGTGCCCCTCTAAAAAAGAGTTTTACAAGAAAAATACAGGTTGCTCGTAAACAAGTACTGAAGGGCTTTCTAAAACATCCAGTACCCAAGCCAGCCAATATGTAGGCAGAAAGTATGCTGGACTCTAGACTAAGTCTTATCTACAGTTCTGGCATTATCTAGTGCTTAATCAGGAGTTCAGCACTTCTAAAAATCAAAAACACACACATCGAGCAGAGAGGTATGTACTGGTAGGGGTGAGATAGGTGCTCCTGAAGTCTTGCAAGGGATGGGGAGATGCAGCTGGAGAAGCAAGCAAGGGACAGCTCCTGAAGGAGGCCCTTATCTCACAGGTAGCAAAGAATTGGAGGCAATTAAGTGACATGATGAGTGGTGAGTATTGGAATAATTATGTGGGTGAAACATTGGCATGGATGGTAACGTTAGATCAGAAGCCTAAAGGTGTCAGTGCTCCATGTCTGTTTAGTGCCTCAGTTCTTGGATCAGACCAGTGAAACAGCAGCTATAACCAGAGAGGAGGCAGTGATTCCTGGATGGTCACCTCATGTCTATGTCCTTTCTGCCTAGATCATAGTGTGGTACATGATACATTTTAAAATACAAAGGGGTTATATTTCCATGTATATAACTAAATGAGTACTCTCTCAAAATCCAGACTCCCTGCTCCAACAATGCCAAACTGTCTTAGAGAAACATGAAGCTGGGGTTTGGCCTCACACTAGCTTGAGAGGCAGTTGTCATGTCCTTGTCCTGTTTAATAGAAGCTATAAGTCCCACAAGGGAGCCTCTTGCACAGTTCAAGGCCACCTCCCCCATGTATGCTTCTCTCTCTGCCCAGGCACCAGGAAAACCCTGCACATGAGTGACATGGACTGTGGGATTCAGACCAGGTTCCAGAGTGACAGCTACACCACACACTTACCCTCTCTGGACCTCCACATCACACCTTGTGAAAAGCAAGCACCAGAATTCTCTGTGAACAAGCCTGGGACAATGGTCACTCACAAAAAGACAAGGTCTCTAAAGCTACATTCCCCAGTACACCTCCCAGAAACCCCAGACTCCAACCCACCTGAGTACACTGAAGTTCACAGCATCCAGTGAGCGGGAGGGATTAAGGAAGGCTGTGCCATGGCATCTTCAGACTCCCTACAGTGCCTCAATGTATAAGTGGGGAAACTAAAGTCCCAGCAGAACAGATTCTGGGATTGTTATGGGGTGCAACTTAAGAACACACCAATAACCACAGAGAAGTCCAAATTTGAGTCTTTATTAGCCAGCCAGCTGACTTTCACACAACGCCCCCAAAATCACCATTGGGAGAACAACTCTGACCATAGGGTTTCAGGGGTTTTTATGACATAAATCAGTACATCAATCCTAAGTGTCTGTTGCTATGACTTAAAATTACAAACTAACATCATGAGATCTGAAATCATTAGCAGAGGGGGAAGTGGGTCAAAATGATGTTACTTAGGTAGAAACTGAAGAATGGTTACTAACATCTAAACATTCACTATTGATGTTACCATAACATGGCACATTGTTCAGAACCAAAAAGGGAGTTTTCATTATATAAGAATTGTCATTTTGCCATTTTGAATTGCCAAATATGCCATGCTAAGTAACTGATGATGGGCTCAGTGGTGGGGTGTTTCCATGGGAGAAGATAAGCAACTGTTGGTGGTTACAGAGGCAGGACATTCCCAAGGGAGAAGCATTTCCTACATAACATGGAGTCTCAGAGGAAAATGGAGTTTGTTTAGTCATTGCCCATATATCCTGGCCTATAGCATTTCCATGGAGTCAAATCTGTCAGCCTATCACAAGTTCACATCTCCCACAGGGGAGGCCAAGGGCCTTGCTTCCCAGCTGGATCCACAATGAACTCTGAGATTTCCAGAGCATAGGTGCCTTTCCAGACTCCCTTCACCTCCTGGGGACAGACACCCCACACCCTCAAGTCACCTGCTGAGCTCCTGGACCTGCAATGAGTTCACCTGAAGAACCCTGAGCAATGAGTTCCTCCTACATGCTTCAGCTGGTGCTGCCCTGCCCACTGCCCCAACCCCACTTGCCTTTGCCTCCCACAGCTTCTTCAAATCATCATGTTCCACTTGGCCCCAGTGGGCATCAGGGGAATTGCTTGGCACATCACTTCTCCTCTATTTGAAACCTTCCAACTTCTTAGTCTCCACCCAACATTTGGACTCCACTTGGTGCCTCTCTGCAGCACCATGCCAATTCCACCTACTTTTTCCACTGCTTTATGCCCATGTAGCTCCTCCTTATCTGGAAAATTTAACATAATGTGATTGCATGTTTTCCCCTCTGATCCTGGAAATTTTTCGACCTGGCTTGGCCAAATTCCACTGACATCCAGTAGAATCCCAAGTAGTTCTGTTCTCCATCCAGCTGGCTATTCAATCAAGCTCACTGGTTCACCTGCCACTCTCTCACCCACCTGGCCACTACTCTGCATTTGAGGACATTGTTGGAAATGAATGAAAGTGGTCTTGTAGAGTTGCCAGTGATTGCAGACACCTCTCAGGCTGAAACACAACTGACTTGGGATCTGTTCATATTGAGACCCCACATCAAGAGTGGATGACTTTAGACCATTCTCTCACAGAGAGAATCATAGCTTCTCTGTTTACACAGTGCAGATGATGATCATGGTCTTTTTAGCATGCAGGCAAGCACATTTTGAGCATCAACTGCATGTCAAGCCTATCATGGAAGCAGAAAGACTGATGAGCAAGTTAGCAAGGTCCCTGCCCTTCATGTGGAGGAGCCCAGCCAGGGTTTGTAAGTTTGCATTTAGAATTAACATTGCATAAAAAAGATGCATGTTAAAAGCCTTGCAAATAATTTACAATGCTGTTTTTTATGTAATGAAAAGGATGCTAAAGGACAAAATGCACGTGACATATGACTTGAACACAGAGAAAGAAATAGATTTCTATTACATGATGCTAATGTCACAGGATAGCTGCTTTTTGAACAAGGACTCTATTCTCTTAGCCTTGGGCCTGACCATTACATAGCTGGCCCTAATAAATACCATTAAAAAGGAGTCTATTTCCATGGCAAAATGGCTGATTCTAGGCTCCCATAATGTAAATGCAAACTGAGCCTGGAAGAATAAGGAGAAAAAGGAAGAGGAAGAGGATGTGATGTTAGTGGACAAAGAGGAAGAAGAGGAGGAAATAGAAGAGGAAGATTGAAGAAACAGGGAAAGAAACAGGAAAAGAGTAGGAGAAGGAAGAAAAAGAGGAAGAGAAGAAGGAGGAGAAGTAGAAGGGTGAAGGGAAGAGGAGGAGAGGAGGAAGTGGAGGAGAGGCTCCCAAATGTGGATATAAGACAAATGACCTAGGAACAAAGGTAGAAGATCTTCAATGAGCCAAAGCTGAAAGAATATGAGCAGGAAAATAAACAGCTTAAAGAATGAAATAAAATCAAAAGCAAAAATGAGTGTTTATTAACATAAACAGTTACCTAGATAATAAGTGAAGGGAACAGACAAATCTCTCTTACAGTAGAGTTCAAAACAATGCAGGTGGACAGCATTCCCCACCATCAGGTGGAGCTTAGTATCCTTCTCAATTACAGGGTGCACTGATTCAATGACTTGATCACAAACAATAGTAGAGGACAAAGAGAAAAGCAGTAACTTCCCATTGATGTACCTGTAAAAAACTACCTTGACCATGGATGGAAGGTAGCACCTCAAGGATTTCAGTGACCATCATGTAGCTACATCATGAGGGCATAAGAAAGCACTTCACCTCTGTTCTATTCCTTCCAAAGTTATTTAACCACCAGTCTGAAAACATGCACATGTGCACATACTCACACACACACTTGCATTCACACACAAATACCAACCAAAACTATGTAAGGCACATGCCAAAAACATGTGTGGCCTGTATTTACCATTATTGTGAAGACCATGATAAATAAGAAAAGACTGAGAGATACATTTCTCTTCACAGGGGACTGACAATGACCATTTTCACAAGCAGGATGCAAACCATAAGGATATAAATGCCCTCCACCAGTTCTGAGTCTCTCTGTGATCAAGTAGAATGATTAGTTCTATGTGCTTTTAACAAATGCATATTAATTTCACATGTTAGTGGGGTTAAGTATGATAATCCCAAATGCATGGCAAGCATGAACATTTCTAATTCCCTGTCTTTCACTCTCACCGTGGCCTACCTCAGCACCCTACTCAATGCCCAGTAATCACTATTGTGAATCCAGATTTTTAAAAAATCAACTCTAGTGTATAGGTGGCAAACATAGTAATAGAATAGAGATTTTTGAAGCCACAAACAAGCACTTTCTGGAATGACCTAATCCCCACATCTCAGAGTCCACCAATATTAATATCTGACTTTGTCTCTCCTCATCACATCGTCTGCAATCAGAAAAATCTCTACCTGTTACTGTCATTGTGCCAACCTCTATTCATCCAAAAATCACCCAGTTGCCTTCAGTTCCCCCCACCTGAGCCCATGTGTTCCACAGACAGCATCAGAAACCTCTCTGGCACCCAATTCTTTGATCCCTTTTTGGTGACCCTTTAGTTCACTTCTGAGTGGTCCTCAGGACAAGAGGTCTTGCCATTTTTTTAAAAATCATCTCTTCCCAGAAATCCACCTCATTCCATTTCCCTGGTTGTCCATCCCCCTAACTAGATGCCCTTGCTCCTATCTCCTTGATAGACTTCTCCTCTTCTCCATCAATAAACATAGGTTTGTCCCCAGATCAGAGCAAGGCTCCCTGAACGTTTTTATTTTCACCCTCACCCTAGGTTATCCTTAGTCTCATGACATTTTTTGCACATCCCCATGCTTCCCAAATGTCCATCTTCTTCCCAACCCTCTCCACCCACCTTCAGACCTGTCCACATGGTTATCTACTAGGCATCATAAACAACAATGTAAAAAGTCTTCCTCAAAACCAGTACTCTTTTTCCTGCCTCATGGTCTTTCTGCCCCATCCAATATTGGGTGTCAGTAAGCCCCTAACTTGCTCAAGCCAAAAATTTGGCAACTGTCTTTTGTCCTTTGACCCTTATCTCCACCCAACTCCATCTCCAATCCCTGCTAATTCTAGAGAAAAAGTTTTTAAACATATGTGTGTGTGTATACAAAATCACAAATACATAAATTATGTAATTACATATATTATTGTGTATCTAAAATATCTACAATTTTAAATAAATCAATGAATGATGCTCAACCACTCTTATTCCCATTACCTAGTCATGCCATTGTGTTATATGATATTCTATTGATACACAAGTTCATGGTGGCAAGTTCTGCTAAATGGCCACAAGTCCTCTTCATATCAATGGGACTTAAAGGTTGCTTAAGCAAAAAAGCATTTGTTCTTCACCAAGAACTACAGATGCCCAATTGGGAAATACAAGCAAAGAAACACCTGGCATCTCCGATATATATTCACACACATATATTATATTTTATGCTTGCAGTAATCAAAGCCTAGCAAAGAACACACATTGCCTTGAATGGAAAAATTCCTCCAGCATTCCAGGCACAACAGCTGTATGAGAGGTCATGATTAAACTGAGAAACTTACCCCACTTCTGAATAAAATTGTGAGAAATATATATATGAATATCTATCAATCTATTTATCTACCTATTGATTTATCTATGTGCATCATCTTCTCCATGATGGCAATGAACACAAGGAAGTGAATATAATACAGCCTTTCACAACTGGAAAATTAATTCTATATATAAAATTTATTAGGAGAGGTACAATAAAAGGCTACTTGTGGGGATCCAAGATGGCGGATTAGAGGAAGGCTGCATTCCTACTTGCTCCGTGGATTCCTACTTGCTCGGGATTCAAACAGCAGGAATATGACTCTCAACGAGATTTTATATTCAAAGCACATATAAGGGGTCCCCAGGTGCCGCTCCAGAACCAACTCAGCCGGGCTGGGCTCGGCCCGTCGCGGGCAGTGACGATCCGGGAGCCGGAGAGCTACGATCCGGGAGCGCCTGACCCTGCAGCTGCTTCGAAGCCACCGACCTGGGTTTGCGCCAGCCAACAAGTGAGTGCGGGTCCCCAGTAGCGCTTTGGAGTCACCGGCCGTGGCTCTAGCACCAGCCGGCGGCCTCCCAGGCAGAGACCGAGCATCTCAGGCTACCTGGGCATTCAGAGGCGTCCGGGAAACTATGAGATCGCGGACTCTGTTGGGGAGATGGAACTACCCCACGCCATTTTGGCGGCTTAACTGGTGGAGAAGGCTCATTACCAGCTTCCTGGGGCCTTCAGCTGCATCAGGGGAGCTTCAACCGGGAAACTCTGGGAACGCAGTCTCTGGCGGGAAGTGGGAACTATTCAGTGCCACTCCCCCCAGCTTCCCTGGCGGAGAGCGTCCATCTTGGGCTTCCCAGGCCCTCTAGCCGCACCTGGAGAAGTTGGCCCGAAGCCCCTGGAATCACTGACTCCGGCAGGGAGGTGGAACTGCTCTGAGTTTGGCGGCTTCCCTGGCAGTGGGGGTCCATTTCCAGCTTCCTGGGGCCGCCAGAAGTGTCAGCAGTGTCTGAAGTGATCAGGCAGGGAGCTTTGGGCCTTTGGCAATAGCTCACAGTGTCCCCAGGAGAGAGCAACCACCTGCCACTGCCTGAACCCCCAGCGAGGAGTTTAGGTCAGCCTGAGCTCTCAAGCCCAGTGTCTCCATCACTGAGCACAGTTCTGTGACACCACCCCAACTTGAACTACTGCCCAGGCCCACACAGAGGCCCGGAGTCTACCACCTTGCTGTATCTAATTGTCTATCAACACTAGGCTGCCTCTGCCCAGAAGCATTGATCATTCCCAACCTGGAAGTAGTGGGACAGCACCTTTCTTGGGTCACCGCTTGATCAAACACCCCTCAAGCAACAGAGGGGAAGATACACGAGCACCATGAGAAAACACGGGAAGAAAGTGTCCCAATTAAACCTAGATGATATATCAAGAGAACCCAAAGACAGCATGGTAGAAGGAATGACAGAAATGGAGTTCAGAATGTTCATAATTAAAGTGATCCGAGAAGAGAATGATGTGACGAGAGAGCAGATTCAGGCTATGAATAATCAGTTAATAGAGCAATTGCAAGAAGCAAAAAATTACTTCAATAAAGAGATAGAAATTCTGAGAAAAAAACAAACAGAAATTCTTGAAGGAAACAAGGAAATGAAGGAAACAATAAACCAAGTTAAAAACTCAATAGAAAGCATAATTAACAGAATAGATCACTTGGAGGATAGAACCTCAGACAATGAAGACAAAATATTTAATCTTGAAAACAAAGTCGAACAAACAGAGAAGATGGTTAGGAATCATGAATGAACCCTCCAAGAAATATGGGACATCATGAAAAGACCAAATTTAAGAGTAATCGGGATTGAGGAAGGCGCAGAGATACAAACCAAGGGTATGAATAATCTATTCAAGGAAATATTATCAGAAAATTTCCCTAATATGATGAATGAGATGGAAAATCAATTACAAGAAGTTTACCGGACACCAAATGCACAGAATTACAACAGATCCACACCAAGGCACATTATAATGAAAATGCCTAACATACAAAACAAAGATAGAATTTTAAAGGCGGCGAGAGAAAAGAATCAGATTACCTACAGGGGGAAACCGATACGTATATCAGCAGATTTATCAGCCCAGACCCTAAAAGCAAGAAGGGCCTGGAA